>CM077461.1:4860003-4890003 GCA_039654765.1 Mylopharyngodon piceus | reverse complement strand
CACTGCCATTATAAAGCTTGAAAGAACCAGAATATTTTTTAATATAACTCTGATTGTGTTTGTCTGAAAGAAGATAGTCATATACACCTAGGATGGCTTGAGGGTGAGTAAATCATGGGATCATTTTTGTTTTTGGGTGAACTATTCCTTTAATGCTTTTGCATCCTGGAAACTTGTAACATAATCGTGTGCATGTTTTGTGCCGCTGACTGCTGTAACCTTGAGAGTAGAAATGAATGCATTTGACGTTTCATTGTTGTGGATGACGTTGTTCATTGTAGGCATTATCTGTTTTAAAAAGCTTTTGTTTGGAGCTTCATTGGCGGTTAGCTGTTGATTAGTTGTAGATGTTGTTGTTTGTTGAGTATTGTTTGGTTGTACTCTAATCTAGTCTCTAAACATTTAGTTTAACTGATGTTTGAAGACTCTCAAAGTGAGTTCTGCTGGGTGTATTTTATCTGTTTGGTTGTAGTTTAACTTCTTCTTTAGAAAATGATGAGATGTGTTTAACAGTTATTTTGGTACTATGATAGACTGATTATATCAACTAGGCCAATTAATCAGCTAGTATTTGGCCATTTTAAGAAGATTGCATCAAGATGTGAGATACAGTGGCACTCAACAAGGCCTGACAAACCCTGATCACTAGATATGAGCACAGATATTCAACAAGGTCCGATCTGTGAATAAATCATAATTGGTTGTGGGTGTAAAACATTAAGCTGGTGTGTTGATTTCTTCTTGGGTTGTTTTGAGTTAAAAGACAATCACATGTTGTAGAATAATAATGTAGAGTGATTAGATGTTGTAGTTTGAGTGAAAGTTTGGTATTGTTCTAGCTGAGGTTTTGCTCTAGAACAGAACAATAGATCTATTGTTTCTCTGGTGAGCTTCAGTTTTACACCACTATTATTTCCACCAATAAATCCCTTTCTTGTGGCTTCCTGTGGCTTTCCTAAACCTAAAAGTGCACTAAACCCAAATAAGTTGGGGTAACTCAAAAAAATTGAGGTAATCAGTTACATCACATTTTTTGAGTTATGATGTTCCCAATTTTAAGCAAGCAGAACTATCAAGTTTTGAGTTGTTAATTGCTCCTAACTTGAAGTACTGAGTTAGCTAACTCATACATTTTGATAGCAATTAACATATAAGATTTATTTTGAGTTCTTACAAATCAAATGAGTTATTTACTATATTGTAAACCTTAATAAGTTGTCAGAACTCAAAAAAGTTGAATGAGAATTTAAGTTACGAAACTCAAAGTTTAAGATTTTTATTTTGTACTCATACATTTGTATTGTTCTTAACTTGAAATATTTGAGTGCACTAATTTATACATTTAACTTAAAATGATCAGGTTATCTCAACATATTTTCCTAGCTATAGTAAAACATCCCAGCCTAGTTTCAGTTAAACGTAAGTTAGTCTAAATGAAAAGAAATGAGTTCATACAACTCAAAACAATGAAAAAGTTCAATTTACTTGAAATATGTCAGTGCTGTTGAACTCAAAAGAAAAAGTTTTAAATACTCATAACGGTTAATTTCACTGAACTAATTTGTTTAAGTTTGTCCTACTCAAACTAATTTAGTGAGTTTACAGTGCCACAATTTAATTATACTCAAAAAAGTAGAAAAAAATAGAAAAAGTACTCAATTACTGTAACGAGTGTAACTGTAATTAGTTACTTTCCACCTCTGGTTGACAGTCTTTTTATAAGCACTTTTCATTACAGGTTTGGGAAGGTGGTTGGTGAGGGTTATGTTCCCAAATGCATGTTATTAGCGACTCAAACCAGATGCAGGGAAAAATTGTGGATCAGCATTTGCTATGAACCGAGACACTGAAAACACTGGATCAAGAGATGATCACGTATAAACGAACACAGTTCTGCGCTTCACTCTGAAACGCACAGTGCATATATTTATTTATATCGCAGTCCTTGCGATTTGATAATCGCACTTAGTGTTGTCAAAAGTACCAACTTCTGTACCAAGTCAGTACTCAAATTTTAAAAATGTGACTACCAGCATTTCCCCCTAGCGTTTTGAGCGCTGTTGAGCGGATTCTTAAGCACACCTGATTGGCCATTGTGTTCATGCACTCAACACATACAGTATCTCACAGAAGTGAGTACACCCCTCACATTTTTGTAAATATTTTATTATATCTTTTCATGTGACAACACTGAAGAAATGAAACTTTGCTACAATGTAAAGTAGTGAGTGTACAGCTTGTATAACAGTGTAAATTTGCTGTCCCCTCAAAATAACTCAACACACAGCCATTAATGTCTAAACCGCTGGCCACAAAAGTGAGTACACCCCTAAGTAAAAATGTCCAAAATTGGGCCCAATTAGCCATTTTCTCTCCCCGTTGTCATGTGACTCGTTAGTGTTACAAGGTCTCCGGTGTGAATGGGGAGCAGGTGTGTTAAATTTGGTGTTATCGCTCTCACTCTCTCATACTGGTCACTGGAAGTTCAACATGGCACCTCATGGCAAAGAACTCTCTGAGGATCTGAAAAAAAGAATTGTTGCTCTACATAAAGATGGCGTAGGCTATAAGAAGATTGCCAAGACCCTGAAACTGAGCTGCAGCACGGTGGACAAGACCATACAGCGGTTTAACAGGACAGGTTCCACTCAGAACAGGCCTCGCCATGGTCGACCAAAGAAGTTGAGTGCACATGCTCAGCGTCATATCCAGAGGTTGTGTTTGGGAAATAGACGTATGAGTGCTGCCAGCATTGCTGCAGAGGTTGAAGGGGTGGGGGGTCAGCCTGTCAGCGCTCAGACCATACGCCGCACACTGCATCAAATTGGTCTGCATGGCTGTCGTCCCAGAAGGAAGCCTCTTCTAAAGATGATGCACAAGAAAGCCCGCAAACAGCTTGCTGAAGACAAGCAGACTAAGGACATGGATTACTGAAACCATGTCCTGTGGTCTGATGAGACCAAGATAAACTTATTTGGTTCAGATGGTGTCAAGCGTGTGTGGCGGCAACCAGGTGAGGAGTGTGTCTTGCCTACAGTCAAGCATGGTGGTGGGAGTGTCATGGTCTGGGGCTGCATGAGTGCTGCCGGCACTGGGGAGCTACAGTTCATTGAGGGAACCATGAATGTCAACATGTACTGTGACATACTGAAGCAGAGCATGATCCCCTCCCTTCGGAGACTGGGCCGCAGGGCAGTATTCCAACATGATAACGACCCCAAACACACCTCCAAGACGACCACTGCCTTGCTAAAGAAGCTGAATGTACCTAAACCCTATTGAGCATCTGTGGGGCATCCTCAAACGGAAGGTGGAGGAGCGCAAGGTCTCTAACATCCACCAGCCCCGTGATGTCGTCATGGAGGAGTGGAAGAGGACTCCAGTGGCAACCTGTGAAGCTCTGGTGAACTCCATGCCCAAGAGGGTTAAGGCAGTGCTGGAAAATAATGGTGGCCACACAAAATATTGACACTTTGGGCCCAATTTGGACATTTTCACTTAGGGGTGTACTCACTTTTGTGGCCAGCGGTTTAGACATTAATGGCTGTGTGTTGAGTTATTTTGAGGGGACAGCAAATTTACACTGTTATACAAGCTGTACACTCACTACTTTACATTGTAGCAAAGTGTCATTTCTTCAGTGTTGTCACATGAAAGATATAATAAAATATTTACAAAAATGTGAGGGGTGTACTCACTTCTGTGAGATACTGTATGTCTGTGATTGGCTACAATGATCAACGCCTCAAAAATATGTCATAAATAGACTTTGATGCTCTTCACCGAGCGTTTACACTGATACACAAGGGAGCGTTTGAAAGGAGGCATTTCTATAATATATCCACTGATAGACGCCTGCTTTCAAACGCTCCCGTGTGTAATCATGTTTTACAACATGTTTTTGAGGCGTTGATCATTGTAGCCAATCACAGACGTATCTGTTGAGTGCATGAACACAATGGCCAATCAGAGGTGCTTAAGAATCCGCTCAACAGTGCTCAAAATGCTGGTATCGTTACATTTTTGTGCTACCGAAGTCGGTACTTTTGACACTAATCTCACTAAGCGATGTTCAATTTTATTCTGATTAATTGTGCATCCTTACCCACCACCGAAAACCCACTGCATTGAGTAACAGGTCATGTGATTGGTTATGTAGGCCAGACGGGCAGACTTTAAACAGCATGTCTGTGTGTTATCCATCAGCTTTTGGAACAGTAAATCAGGCCATTGATCAGACAAATTTGATCCATATGGGTTTTGTGATAATATTGGATAAGAACAGTAGCAGACACACAGACACACACACACAGAGGGCCTGCTGACTGACATCCTGTTGTCAGCATTGCACTGGTGCTGATGTGACTGAACGGTGTCGTCTTGACAACCAGCTGACATCATCATGGCTGTCAATCACACCTCTAGCCTTTGTGATGTCAGGAGATCTAGATCTAGATGTCAGACTCAGAACGACCCCAAACCTGCAAGACAAGCAGTTTAAAACATCTGTTATGAAAATGCTGATCAGTTGCTAGTTGATGAGTTTGGGCTTAAATCTTGGTTTAGATCAAATTTAACTAGCTGATATGTGTGATGTTAAAAGTAGGGATGCACCGATATGAAATTTTTGGCCGATACTGATAACCGATAATTCTTTATATTTGAAAGCAGATAACCGATATATTGGCCGATAAATCTAAATCAAAAATGTTATATAATTTTTGAGAGCCTGATTACAAAAACAAAAGTTTCACCATTTAAAATCCATGTCCCAAGCATGTTCTCATTATAATATTATGTAGCTTATATGACAGACTCACGCTGCACATGTTGCACTTAACTGTATTTTCCTTTTTGAAGTGATTTCAATCATATTTCAAGCAATTCAAAACCATCATGGTGGACAGTGCACATCTGAAGTGTCTCAGCTGAAGGAAATAATCCATTATTTATCGGCTTTAATATATCGGCCAAATTTTCTTATGGGCCGATAATGATAACATTAAAAATGAACATATGTCGGCCACCATATCAGTATCGGCCGATATATCGTGCATCCCTAGATTAATTCGAACTTTCTTTGGCTGAGAGTCGCCAAATGAGATTGAGGATGAGAAAACAGCTTGGGACACTTTTATATTTCAGAATTTATGTAATCCTCACGTTCAGCCTCGTTTCCCATGAGTTGGAGGAAGTTACCTATGAGTTTGAGTGATTAGTTGGTTTATTATAAGTGGTGACCTGATTTGTTCCTGTTTAACAGTATACATTACTGTTAAAAAGTATAGGGATGTTAAGATATATCAGTGTTTTTGAAAGAAGTCTCTTCTGCTCAACAAGTCTGCATTTATTTGATCAAAAATACAGTAAAAAATGTTAATATTGTGAACTATTATAATACCATTTTAAATAAGTTTAAATTTGAATATATTTTAAAATGTAATTTGCGCTGCTTAATATTTTTTTTTTTTTGATGAATATAATATAAATGAATAGCATTTATTTGAAATGTAAATCATTTGTAACATTATAAATGTCTTTACTGTCATTTTTGATCCATTTAATGCGTCCTTGCTGAAGAACTTTTGAACAATAGTGTACAGTAGTCTCACCTTCACTAAAAACTGATGAAGACTACGAAAGTTTTAAATATTGTCTGTGAGTTTATTGTGATAATCATATTTACTTGTTCAGAATAACTGCTAATATCTCGGTTACAAAATACTTAGACGGTGGAAGCTGAATGCTTTGCCTCTGTGTTAAATATTGTCAACTCAGATCTAGAGAAACTCACACATTCCTCAAGTGTTTGTGTTAGTGAGAGTTAAATTGGTTTGCAAACAGAAGAAGATTGTATTGACTTTGCTGATGGGATTGATTGTTTCAGTTTAAGCACTCCAGGTTTCATCATTGTTTGTCTGGAGTGAGTGAGTGAAGTGAGTGAGTGAGTGAGTGAAGTGACATGTGGCCAAGTATGGTGACCCATACTAGGAATTTGTGCTCTGCATTTAACCCATCCAAGTGTACACACACAGCAGTGAACCGTGAACACACACCCGGAGCAGTGGGCAGCCATTGCTGCGGCGCCCGGGGAGCAGTTGGGGGTACGGTGCCTTGCTCAAGGGTCTCACCTCAGTCGTGGTATTGAGGGTGGAGAGAGCGCTGGACATTCACTCCCCTCACCGACAATCCCTGCCGGACCTGAGACTCAAACCCATGACCTTTGGGTTACGAGTCCGACTCTCTATCCATTAGGCCACGACCACGACCGAGTAGATCCTGACATCCACAGTGAAGGACTGTGATGATATTTAACAAACAGCAGCAGCTCGGTGTCAGAACCGCCGTCTTAGACATAGCATACTAACTAATACTAAAGCCCTATTTGGACGGGATTCATTTTAGGTGGGGTAAAGTAATTATTAACAGAGCTTCTCAGTGATTTTAGTCCCGTCTGAATGTGCCATCTCAGTAATCATTACGGACAATGTCAGTAAAGATTACGGCGACTTTTACCTTCTGTAAAAAGGTCCGGAAAAATTACCCCAGGTAATACTAATCCCGTTCGAATAGACCCGCTGTAAATATGTACGGTAAAAATTGTTTAAAGTAGTTTTCCACGCGTTTTTCAAGCATGGAAGCACTTGAAGAAACATTCAGTTGTGTTGTAGGTGGTGGGACAAGTCTGTGGCAAACTTCAAGTATTTTCTACATACCATTCACAGCAAAAAGAAGATCGAAAGCACTTGACAGAGGCACAAAACTAATTTTAGCTTTAGCTAAGTGCCTATTACCATCAGAATCCAATCAGAATTTAATTAATAAATCGTTTGACCAGACCTAACTGTTATATATATATATATATATAGTTTATATATTAAGATTATATGTGTTTGCGCACATGGTATCAGGAAGCATTGTATACCCACATGAGGACAGGGAGGTGACGGCGGTGCGTAAATCGAGTTAGCCCTCCCACTTCTGCTAGTTTTACTGAGATGTGTTATCCCGTGTGAATTGGCCATTAATATTACAGACGTCCTGTGGCAAAATTACATTACTCCACCTCCCCATGTAAAACTAATCCCGTCCGAATAGGGCTAAAGTTATAGACAATCAGCATTATGTGAAATATGCCATTTTGTAATCCGATTACTTTTAGCACTTGGGGTTGGTAAGATTTTTTAATGTTTTAGTCTCTTCTGCACATCAAGGCTGCATTTATTTGATCAAAAATACAATAAAAACAGTAATATTGTGAAATGTTATTGCAGCTTGAAATAACTGTTTTCTATTTGAATACATTGTAAAATGTAACTTATTCCTGTGATCAAAGCTGATCATTACTCCAGTCTCTTGCTGCTTTAATTTTGGCCGAATCGTGTCACAGACAGACGGACAGGTGAAATGCTGTGAATGTTAAGGCCTTCAGTTTGAGGTTAGGCCTCTATCTGTATGTGTAGCGTGTGTGTTTAAAGTGAAAGTCTTTATGAGCGCATTTGCATGTCTGTGTCTATCAGGGACTACGATGGTGTTTGAAAGTGTCCGCTCGGTTATTACAGTCTGATAGTAAACGCTGAATATCTTTATTTATATTATTGCAGCAGGGCAAAGAGTACTGGAGACTTTGAACTTCCCATCAGTGTGTGTTTGTGTGTGTAGACACGTCCACACGTTTGCTCACGTGACTGTGTGTGTGTGTGTGTGTGTGTGTGTGTGTGTGTGTGTCTACGACCTTTTAATCATAAACCACAGGTATAATTGAAGAAGCCCTAAATGTGTGTATTATTCTCACACATTACAGACAACATGAAACAGCATAACGCATCCATAATGCAACACGTTTAAGGCAGGGTTATTATATTTAACTAAAATTATAAAAAAAAAAAAATTGTCACTTGAAATAAAATACATTTTAACCTAAATTAAAATATAAAAAAAACAAACCTTGAGCTTATTTTATTTTGACTAGTTTATTTCTCATTTCAAATTGATGTACTAAAATATCTAGAATTGATAAAAACTATATAGACTTATATAGAAAACACAACAAAATGATTAAAACAAAAAATAAAAACTAATTCAAAATATTAATAAAAATAAGGGCTGGGCAAGTTAACGCGTTATCGCGTTAACGCATTAATTGATTAACGCCGACAATTATTTTATCGCGCATTAACACAGTTTTTCTAATTATTGTTTTGAAAGTCCGTTGCTTGCAGACAAACAATGGGTCACAGGAGGGGTTGGCATCTCATTGGATTAGCATCATCACGCGTTTCAACCAATGAGAGCGTTAAGCGTTTTCTTTTTAACAGGCGCTATAAGGGAGGAAATGCCCTGAATGTGAAACTTTGCGCTTCGCGTTCATCTTCTAGGTTCTTGTCTGAACATATAAAGCATTTTCCTCCCATAGAGCCTATTATAAAAGAAAACACTAAACATGGCTTAATGCAATAAGTTTAGAACTTTTTGAACATGTAACGCGCGCTATAGCGCATGTCAGCATTTTATAATGATTCTATGGAAGAAAAATGCCTAACTTCTCGTGGTGTTCTTAACCTGATTTAATCTGCTTGTCTGTATAAAGTATGTGTTATTAATACCTTTTAATGTTAGTCTACTGTCTTAATGCATTATATTAAGCGTTTTCTTTATAACGAGGAAACATTCGATGTGAAACTGCGCGTTTTGAGTTAATATATGCTTATCTGTACAAGGTATTCTGTGTTTTATTAATAAGGTGTGTCCTGAATTTGGTGCTTCAATATCACTTTCTTAAGCCACTTAAAGCGTCTTATATGAGGAAGAACGCTTGATTACGGTGCCGTTGTCTGTTTTAGCTGGCTATACTGCCATCTAGTGGTAGCAGGTGTGTCACCGGATCCACAAATGCAGATCTTACTCGTTGCACGCACAAATTCTGATCTACATTAATACAAAATCGAAGTTTTGTATTCACAGCTATGCTTTCTACTGAACATAGACTGTTTATGCTGCTCCCTGATAAAAGAAAAATGTTTCTGCTGGTACCTGTTCAGGAAAAAAAAAAGATTTATAAATGTTAACTTGCTGTTGTTTGGAAGGTGCCTGTTATAATGTTATGATCGAGGCTCTGGACTCTGAGCATAGCTTGTTTTCCTATAACAAACTAGACAACGTTAATGCCCTGGCAGTGGCAAATAGCTTTGGTTTTATATTTAATTTGATTACATTAATGTTTAAGTTGAGATTTACAAGAAATATTTTAACTGCTACTATGTAAAGGGAATACTGCTGTAAAAAAGCACCTTATTTATGTTTGCAAACCAAGTGTTATTGCACCTTTGTTCATATAGCAGTACTTTTACAATAAAAGTGCGCAATACGTAACTTTTGAACTCATTATTGAATTTTACGCATAATGCGATTAATCGCAGAAAAATCATGCGATTAATCGCGATTAAATATTTTAATCGTTGCCCAGCACTAATAAAAATATAATAGTATCTCAAGATACTAATTAATTAGGCTATAATTTAATTAAAAAATTAAAAAATATTATTGTTTATTATTATGTTTTTCTCTGACGTGTCAGAAAAGAGAGATTTTGATGAATGATCATGAAATCAAACATGATTTTTCTCTGGAGTAAATGCACAGATGGAACATGTTAGGAATGTAAATAGTCAGTCATCCATCATGCTGATGTCACCGCTGTGATGATGATGGCCGTGTGTGTGTGTGTGTGTGTGTGTGTGTGTGTGAGCTCTTTGTTCAAACAGCTGTTCTGAGCGAGTGTAACACACGTGGAGGATTTTACACACTCTACTGCACCAGACAACAAAGAGCAGACACACACCCGCTACACCGTGCGCTCTCTCTCTCTCTCTCTCTCTCTCTGCTTTCCTGTTACCCTTCTCTTAGTCTTTTATTACATGTTTGTTCCAGGTTCAGCGTATGCTTCTATTATCGCTCCATCCACCCACTCGCTCCATTCAGTTTCAGTGTTTTGGTCAATTTAATGTGCTTCACTGGCATGACAGAAACTGTTCATTTGTATTGCAGAAGTTCTGGAAAAAATAATGTAGTGGTACTAAAAATATATATATATTTAAATACATACATGCACCATACCATTTGGGGTCAGTAATACTTTCTTTTGAAAGAAATGAATACTTTTATTCAACAAGGATTATATTTCAAATAAATGCTGTTTTTTTTTTTTTTAACTTTATCATGAATGAACCCTTAAAGTATCACGGTTTCCACAAAAATATGACACAGCTGTTCTGAGCGAGTGTAACACGTGGAGGATTTTACACTGTTTTTATCATTGATAATAGTATGAAATGTTTCTTGAGCAGCAGATCAGCATATTAGAATGATTTCTGAAGGATCATGTGACACTGAAGACTGGAGTAATGATGCTGAAAATTCAGCTTTGATCACAGGAATAAATTACATTTTACCATATATTCACAATAGAAAACAGTTCTTTAAAAATGCAATAATATTTCAGACTATTACTGTTTTATTTGATTGATTGAAATAAATACATAATATTCAAATTAAGTAGTAATTAGAAATAAAATTTGAAGTCTCTTTTTCAGGTTTCTCTTTGACTTCTTCTCCTTATCCTCTTGATTATTTGTTATCAGTCTCTCTCTCTGTCAGATTCATGTCTCTCTTTCTTCCGGTGGTGTGAGACAGACACCATCAGTCAGACAGACAGATTTTACTGCAGTGCTGGAAGAAGGAACTACTTAAACACCCAAAGAACAGCTGAACACACACACCACATGCATTACACTGTTGTGTTTCTTTCTGTTCCTGTTTCTGTTAGTGTAGCTGTGCTGTTGTCATTGTTGGTGGTTCATGTGTGATTTGTATGTAGATGGAAGTTGATATGAAACATGACATTTAGTTAGTACAATAATTTATGTAAGTGATTTTTAAGCCCTGTTCACACCGCCAGCAACTTCAATGCTGTATATTGCTAGTTAGTGTAGTTGTTGGTCACTAGTAAGCATTTCTAGTTCCTGGTTGCCACTGTAAAAAAAAAAAAAAAACCCAAGTTGTTTCAACTTAAAATAAGTGTTCTTGCTGCCTTAAAACTTTAAGTTTAGTTAACTTGAATGTTAAGTTGTATTAAGTGACAACTTGGATATTTTAGTTAACTAAACTTGTCACATCATGGCAGAACGAGTGAAGGAGACGCGCTGAATGACAGCAGAAATGCAGCGGTTACCCCGGAAACCCTGTAAACAAAGCAGCTGCGCTACTGAACAGTATTTAAAATGCTTCAAACAGCCATTACATTTTTTGTACTCACAATGTTGTTCATCACAGCACCAAATACTTAATACTTAAAGACTTAATAGGCTATTTATTTTCAAACTTAAACATTTTTATATTTTAATCTGGACTACAACATGCACTATAATGATTGAAAATGTTCTGTTTACATTATTTGTTATTGTTCAGTGACATAAGGCTTCATTAGTTAACATGTTAATTCATTATTACCAAACTGACAATGAAAAATACTTAAAAAGCATTTGTTAATCTTAGTTTATGTTAATTTCTTAGTTAATATTTAATAACATTACTAAAATCAAAAGTTGCAACTATTAATCAATGGACCTGAGCTAAAACAAACAATGATCAGTTGTATTTAACTAACATTAACACAAAATAATACCTTCTGTAACAAATGTTGCTATTGCTCAATCTTAATGCATTAACTAACTTTAAATAATGAGACCTTATTGTAAAGTGTTACCTGTTGTTCTTGATAATACTTTTGCACTTTAATCTGTTTGAAAAATTGTACTTTATATAATTTTTTGTGTATTGCGTTATTGTATTTAAACGTTCAGAGTTCTTTTTGTTATAAGAAAAAGAGTTCTTAACCCGTTATAGTATGACAACACTTTTTTTTTTGCAACTTATTTCAATATCGTGATAATACCGTATACCGTGATAAAAGCTTCAGCAATTATCGCAACATGAAAATTTGATACCGTCACATGCCTATTGGTTTTACTCTAAAACAGTTTTCACTCAGAAATTGCAATTAATTACAAAGAAACAGCAAGTAACACATTAAATTAAATGTGAAATTTTGAAGTAGAAAAACTGAAATAGTATTTTCAGTATCACTTTGCAATAAGGTTCCATTAGTTAACATTAGTGGTTAAACGGATCGTTGTTGATCCGTGATCCGTACGGACCAAGCCCCATGGTTCGGGACGCACGTGATTCGCGGATCAATTGCAAGTTTAACCGCAATAGAGCGAAAGGTTATCATTTGCACGTGTTTTGTCTTGCTAGTTTACACATTAAATAGATATAAAACCATTCCAGCGCCAGAAGAGGCAAAAGAGGATTTAATTCGGTATCTCACGCCACGCTGTTATAGGTGCGCACAAACGCACATACATACAAGGCTCGCGCACACACACAGAGAGAGAGGTGCGTTTCATATCGCTCACAAACTCCAAATTGATTTCTCTTTCGCGTCCTCAATGCATATGTCAGTCAAAATACCCCTCTCAGCAAGTATTCTCGTAAACACATTCGGTTATGTCTTAATTGAACGAGGTGAGAATTCAGATGTGTATCTATCAGATGTGTGTGTGCATGGGGTCTTACTCTTAAAGTGACAGCGACCTATAAATACCTGCTGTTGTCTGTTGTGTAAATCAAACAACAAAACACAGCTTTAACAAAGATTAATCTATATTAAATTTATACAGCGAACAGTGTCATTTTACATTTAATTATTACATTTCTGTACCCCCCCAATTTTTTTTTTTTTTTTTTTTGCTGATCCGAAAAATGATCCGATCCGTGACTTAATAACCGTGATATGATCTGAACCGTGAGTTTTGTGATCCGCTGAACCACTAGTTAACATGAACTAACAATAAGAAATACTTCTAAACCATTCATCTTAGTGAATGTTATTTTTAAGATTTACTAATGTATTATTAAAATCCTGATTTCATAACATGAACTAACAATGAACAGCTGTATTTATTTTAACTAACGATACCAAAGATGATAAATACTGTAACATATGTATTGCTCATTGTTAATGTTAACTAACATTAACTAGTGTTACTTTATTTTCTTGTAAAATGTATTGAAAAAATCACTTATTTTATGCAGTGTAGTAAAGAATGTCAGTAAATAACACACAAAAACCTTTAAAAACGTGCATCCTAAAAGTTATTTTGAAGATTTTTTTTTTTTATATTTATAATAACTCTTTCTGATGATGTATTCAAGGGGAAAATAATATTAACTAATTAGATGTGGGATCCACAATCAAATCAAGTCCCGTCCTATACAGTATGTCTCACGAAAAGTTGTTTAATTTAGAAATTCATCACATGTTGCAGATTCTATTTGTGGTTTCTTTAGGTTAATTTTGGAGTGTGTTCCAGAATTCTCCTCTGTAGAATCATCATCAGTAAACAGCAGTTCCAGCTGAAGTGAAGCAGCAGGTTTAATGGTTGCAGTGGCGCTCAGATTTCTGCCGTCCATTAGTGTCAGAGCGCCCGAGGCTGTGACTGTCCTGTCAGAGATGTTTGCTCATTTGTACTTGACGTGATGATATCCAGAGGGATGAAATTCTGCGTGAAATGAGACACATTCATTGTGACGAGCACCATTATATGACCGGCTAATGGAAAAGCCCTAATGAGAGCAGAATTAATCTTATTTCTGGCTAAACAGATTTTTTTTTCTGCCAGTATATTCAAGCCTGCTCATTAGATTAAAGCCTCTATGAACACCTATTTAAAGAATTATTTTGTGTTATTTCCAACATAATATCTAAAATATTTTCTTATTTCCAGCTTAGTAATATTGATATTTTCATCTCATCCAATAGTGCGCTAGTATAAACTAACCGAAAAGACATTTATAGTAATACTCTTGTATAGAGTAAAGTTTGAAAGCTCTAGGGTTTAAAGTCGGCATGAAACGGAGGTTGTGATAGTCTTTTCTTCCATATTTTGACATTCATCAGAGTGAAACAGCTTCTCAAACAAGAACAAATGTAGGGCGGGGCTTGATTTTGTCCATGGGGAATTGATTGGATGTTTGTGGTTTGCTATTGGTGGATCTCTTGTGATTAACAGGTTGCCCCGCCCTCTCTCCAGTAAACACATCATCAGAGAAGAGAAGACATGTTTTATGCAGATTTAGTCTTTTTATTTTAGGAAAATGGGGCAAAAATATTGATGACTCATTCTGCACTATACAGATTTTTGTCTAATCAAATGCTCTCTAGAATGAGAGAGCAAGTAGAAAATCGTGTTTCATGGCTGTAATGTAAATACAAACTGTTGGCTATTTATAAAAAGGGCGATGAGAAACTTCCTGTTTTAATTGAAAATATGTCAACACAGAGAACTGCATGACACACATGTAACATTAAGTTAAAAACATGTGCAATGTTATTTAAACTCACAAATTTAAAGGGCACCTATTATACCCCTTTTTACAAGATGTAAAATAAGTCTCTGATGTCTCCAGAGTGTGTATGTGAATTTTCAGCTCAAAATACCCCACAGATCATTTTTTATAGCATGTTAAAATTGCCAGTTTTGGGGGGGCGTGAGCAAAAATAAGCCGTTTTTGTGTGTGTCCCTTTAAATGCAAATGAGCTGCTGATCCTGGCCCCCTTTCAAGAAGAGGGCGGAGCTTCAAGAGCTCATACCGGCAAGGCGGCAACAAAACAGGACAATCTCACGCACTTAAAATGTGAGAAACTGTCAGTAATGGTGTTCAGTTCGAACCGGAGTCAGACAATGATGCCTACAGAGCCAGAGAATATATGCTGCATGGAGATAAAACAGATATAGTTTAGTTTAATTACAGTTATAAATGATCATGTCATCTTGCTTTTATCCATTATTAGTACAAGCCTGTTGTAGTGGACCCCGTCCGAATGATGGCCAAAACTTTACTGAAGAGTTTTATGAAGTTTATTGTATCACACAAAAAATGAAGCATCCGTTTTCACTTCAGAAAATCACTGTAAGAGCTGAATAAATCACAGTACAAGAAGAGCGCATTAAAGTCTTATCCATAAACTCTCTCTCTGTGATGGGAAGGTTTAGGTTAGGGAAGAGAATATACAGTTTGAACAGTTTAAAGATCATTATGAATGGAAACAGTTGTGTATGTAAACTGATAGAGCTCAAATGCTCAAGGGACATTGACAGACGATCATGGTGGAGTCAGTAGAGGTCAGAGATTTCAAATCCTGACTCGCCTCATTAAAGCTGTCCATCTGAATCTACTGACAATGAAAGTTCTCACGCTTCTAATCCTGCTTATCTGATGTGGTGATCTCTCCTCCTTTCTGTGTTTCTCCTCAGCTGTCTGTCCTCCTTCAGCTCAAGTGTGTGTATTGAGTCTTACTATCATTAGACTGAACAGCTGATATCACACACACACACACACACCTCTTTTGTTTACATTCTCTAAAGTGGCTGATGTGGAATGCATCACTACAACTAACAAAAAGTACCAAATAAGCATTTTACTTTTGAAAGACGTCTCTTCTGCTAATCAAGGCTGCATTTATTAAATCAAATCATATTGTGAAATATTATTACAATTTTAAATAATTTAATATATTTTAAAATGTAATTTATTCCTGTGGTCAAAGCTGAATTTTCAGCATCAGTCTTCAGTGTCACATGATCTTTCAGAAATCATTCTAATATGATGATTTGCTGCTTAAGAAACATTTCTGATTATTATCAATGTTGAAAACAGTTGTGTTGCTTCATATTCTTGTGGAAACTATGATATATTCTTTCTAGGATTCTTTGATGTCTAGAAAATTTAAAAGATCAACATATATTTGACATGGAAATTTGAATGCATCCTTGATAAATAAAAGTATTAATTTCCTTAAAGGGGTCCTTGATTATGATTTCACTTTTTTAACTTTAGTTAGTGTGTAATGTTGCTGTTTGAGCATAAACAACATCTGCAAAGTTATGACGCTCAAAGTTCAATGCAAAGGGAGATATTTTCTTTTACAGAAATCGCTTTAAGGACTACAACAAACGGCTGGTAGGGACTACAGTGAGCTACTTCCTAGGTTGGTGACATCACAAACCCCAAAATTTACATAAACCCCGCCCCCGAGAACACGCAACAAAGGGGATGAGGCCATGTTGGGCTGCTTTAGAGAAGAGGAAGAGCTGTTGTAGTAGAGTGTTGTTACCATGCTGTCATTTTACGCCGGACTGCTTCACAAACGAGGGTCAATTCAACGCTGGATTTGCACAAAAGATTAACATGAAGGCACATGCTAGTCGATGAGTTGAATCAACTCCACAGCAACTACATAAATTTATCCATTCAGAAACGTCCAGTTTCATTCTAAAAGTTCTTCCTGAGTCTCTCCATCAGTGTCGACTCCGGTTTGAACAATGTAAGGCTGAACACCGTTACTGACAACCCTCATTTTGGCTGCGTGAGATTCTCCAGCTTTGTTGTTGTTGTTGATCAACCGAAGCACGAGCTGTTAAAGCTCCGCCCTCTTCTGGAAAGGGGGCCGGGAGCAGCAGCTCATTTGCATTTAAAGGGACACACAAAAAATCTGGCTTGCTACTGTTTTGTAATAATTAGGATATTCTGATTAAAATATAGATTGAATATTGTCATAAGGCTGATAAATATCAAGATTTATTCGATCTGTCAGATCTCTGGTTGCTTTAGTGCTTTATGTTTGGGATCATGATTAATTTGTAAACAAAGGATCAATTCATAGATCACGGGTGGTACAAAGAACAGTTGCTTAAACCGAGTAAATGATCTTAAATATGAGCAGATCTCGAGCATGTGTTGTTCTGGATGTGTGCTGGTAAGATGGTGCTGCTCCAGTTGTAAATCCTCTTTGCTTGGCCAGGATTCAAGTAGTGACTTAACACCAGATTAAACTCTCCCTTTCTTTCTCTCTGTGTTACCTGGCCGTCATCCCACCGTCCCAGAGCAATGGTTAGGCATAAATATAAAAGGAGGAAGTGTGGAGAACTTGAGTAATTGTACTGTTGGTACTGTAATTGAGCTTTATTTTTGTGCTTTAACTGACTCACACTGAAACTATTACTTTCTTTAAAAAAAAAACTGACCCCAAACTTTTGAAAGGTGTATATAGTAATATATAATACTATAATAACATGCTAATAAAGAAAGTGAGAAAAGAAACAGATTGAGGGTGAAAGATGAGAGGAGAGACAGATGGACTGGTAAAGCAGAAGCAGACAGGACCTTATGAGTTAGATTGTGTTTGTGGGCCTCTGTGTCTCTGCTGCCACCACTGGTGTTGGGGGTGAACTGCGGCGTCACAGTCTGAGTGAGTCTCAGTCGGGGGTCGATGTCACTGATCTGCTGACTGCAGCATGAGCACTAGATCACGGCTCCGCAGCCAATGAGATCTCACCGTCCTGCCTGTCATCAAGCAATATGTTTATCTGCTGATGCTGAACATGTTGTGATTATCTCGTGTTTAAAAGTTTTGATTACTTCAGAATGGTTTTCATAAAAAAAAATCACATTTAAAAATGCTTGACATAACATTAACGTGCGTTCAGCTGTCATACATTTAATTCATATATTTTAATGTCATAAAAATATAATGTCAATGACATGTTTTGCTTAATGTTGCTTAATTTTATATAATAAAAGTAATGTTGCGAATAATCATAAGTATATTAAAAAAATTAAATGTCAATTCATATTATTTTCCAGATTTCTAACAGTTTCCTTTGTCCCGCACACAGCTCCCCTCCCTCCCCCCACTGTGGGCTGGTTGCCATGGAGAGCTCATCGGTAGCATCAGCGTCGTCAGAGGCGGGAAGCACACGCTCGCAGGAGATCGAGGAGCTGGAGCGGTTCATCGACAGCTACGTGCTCGAGTACCAGGTCCAGGGACTCCTGAGCGACAAAAATGAAACAGAACAGGATGTGGACAAGAACCCGTCCCACACCTCACAGGTAAAACAGACCCCGTCTCACACCTCACGGGTAAAACAGGCCCCGTCCCATACCTCAAGGGTAAAACAGGCCCCGTCCCACACCTCACGAGTAAAACAGGCCCCGTCCCACACCTCACGGGTAAAACAGGCCCCGTCCCACACCTCACGGGTAAAACAGGCCCCGTCCCACACCTCACGAGTAAAACAGACCCCGTCCCACACCTCATGGGTAAAACAGACCCCGTCCCACACCTCACGGGTAAAACAGACCCCGTCCCACACCTCACGGGTAAAACAGGCCCCGTCCCCATCCCGCACCTCACGGGTAAAACAGGCCCCGTCCCACACCTCACGGGTCAAACAGGCCCCGTCCTCACACCTCGCGGGTAAAACAGGCCCCGTCCCACACCTCGCGGGTAAAACAGACCCCGTCCCACACCTCACGGGTAAAACAGTCCCCGTCCCCACACCTCGCGGGTAAAACAGACCCCGTCCCACACCTCGCGGGTAAAACAGACCCCGTCCCACACCTCATGGGTAAAACAGGCCCCGTCCCGCACCTCGCGGGTAAAACAGTCCCCGTCCCCACACCTCGCGGGTAAAACAGACCCCGTCCCACACCTCATGGGTAAAACAGACCCCGTCCCACACCTCACGGGTAAAACAGACCCCGTCCCACACCTCACGGGTAAAACAGACCCCGTCCCACACCTCACGGGTAAAACAGGCCCCGTCCCGCACCTCACGGGTAAAACAGGCCCCGTCCCGCACCTCACGGGTAAAACAGACCCCGTCCCACACCTCATGGGTAAAACAGGCCCCGTCCCCGTCCCACACCTCACGGGTAAAACAGACCCCGTCCCACACCTCACGGGTAAAACAGACCCCGTCCCACACCTCATGGGTAAAACAGGCCCCGTCCCACACCTCACGGGTAAAACAGACCCCGTCCCACACCTCATGGGTAAAACAGGCCCCGTCCCACACCTCACGGGTAAAACAGACCCGGTCCCACACCTCACGGGTAAAACAGACCCCGTCCCGCACCTATATAGTTCATTTTGCGACAATATAGTTTACAATATAGATTAATTTCGCGACGATATAAACAATCAAGCAGTTGAGATTTGATATATAGTATATATCTCTTTACATGATTATATACTGTATGTATGCTGATAAAATATAATTGAATGTATAGTTGAATATAATGTATATCTAATTTTATGTATAGAGCTGTGTGATAATATAGTTTACTTTGTGACAATAAAAACAATCACTCTCTCTCTGTCTGTCTTTCTCTATATATGACTCTCTCTCTCTCTCTCTCTCTCTCTCTCTCTCTCTCTCTCTCTCTCTCTCTCTCAGTGGACAGAAGACTGCAGTGATAAGATTGATGGGAGCTGGTCGTCCTCACGGGGCAGGGGCTCGTCCAAACCAGTGAGTTTTGTGTGTGTGTATGTGCATCTGATCCATAACTATTCTGTAGCACCCTGTCCACACCAGACACAAGTTGTTTTGCCATAAGGGGAGCTATATAGTAAAAAAAAATGAGATGGGAAGAAAAATATTTCAGTTTTTGCAAGCCAATGAAAAAGCAAATATATAATGTCATTTTTACTCCCGATTTTATATTTTTTTCCATCACCATCTCCTCTTAGGGTCTCTTCTATATGTGCATGTGAGGCAGTTTCTAGTCCGTTTTCTCTTTCATCCCAAGTACTGTCGATAGTTTGAGAATTTGTTGAGGAAAGGCCCATTCACACCAAGAACGGTAACTATAGCCCTGTCATTAGTGACACTGGAGCAGACTAAAGCTGTCAGTCATATGGTTAATTTGTGTGTATATTAAATATTAAAGACGATACACGACACACGTGAGAAGGTTAGATGCACCGTGTTGTGTGTGTTGTGTGTACTGTATGTTCTTTTACAGTGATCTGTGTGTGTGAGAGAGAGCATTGTGAATGACACAGTGCCAGTATTGTGCTCTGAGGTCACTGCACCGGTGTGTGTGAAAGCCCTCAATCCCTCTGAACATTCACTATGGTGATGTCACGTGTTTTAGTGCTGCTTTCAAGTGTTCTGCACATGCTCAGTAGTGTCTGATGAACCGTTTTGACTGAACTGAAATCTCATTTGACTTACTCAACATTCTCTGTCAGCATCCCAAATTGTAAATTTGTCCTTTTCAGTGTAGTTTTCATTTAGTTTTTTTTAAACTGATTTTTTTTTTAAAATCTGATTCAGTTTAGTTTTAGTTTTTCTGTTTAATTTTAATTGTAGTTTCAGCATTTTCTAGTTTCCAAAGTTAATGTTAAATGTGAGAAACTCAAAGTGTGGAAACATGGTGCTAATGTTGCTAATTTGTGCTTATTTTTATTTTATTTAATTTTGCAGTCATTAAAAATGTATTTTAGTTCATTTTTTTTCTAATAATTTTTTTTTTTTCAGCCAATGAAAATGTTTTATTTTTGTTAACACTGATAGACTGTAAAAGTAATATTTCTTATTGTTTTTATTTAGTAATTTTATATTTTTATTTAATAATAATATTAATAATTATAGCAATAATGATATATAATCACGAAATTTTGGCCAAATTGTGCAGCCCTACAAACAAGCACAGCAAACCTGGATTTTTTAAAAATCGCATTTTAAATCGAAAATGGTCTGCTTGAAAATGTTGCTTTTTAACTCTTTCCCCGCCAACTCTTAACTCTTTATTTTATTTTATTTTATTTTATTTTTTTTAAGTTGCCAGCCACCACCAGCATTTTTGATCATTTTCACAAAACTTTCATGGCCCCCAGAATATTTTGTTGTATGTAATATCTGAACAATATTCATTGTTGTATAAATATTTTAAACAAAAAGCTGAGAAAATCACATTTTTGTCAAAGACTGCATCTGGATTGGATTCAGAACGATGATCCAAACATAGATGAAGTAGATCCATCAACACCCTCAAAGCTTCACAGTCCTATAGCTTATACCCTATACATTTAGCCTATACATTTCGTTCAGTAACATTAGACAGTTTTGATTCATATGCTGTTTAATGTTTGATGATCATGTTATTTTACATGTGTGTAAGCAATGCTTCTATCACTTGTTTCTGCTCCTTCCTCGCCTGTGTTTTGATCCGGAGATTCTGTTCTCTTTCAGAAGATGTGTAATAGCGCCCCCCTACTGTATAACAGTGAAAACTTTAATTTTAAATGATGGAAAATTCTGTCAGTGGCGGGGAAAGAGTTAAATGTATCCTGTAGATGTTGGATGTTTTAGTAAATTTATCCCGGTTAACAGATGAATCTGAATGAATCTTCTCTCTCAGGATGATTGGGAGCACAGCAGTAATGGCAGCACCGGCTCTAGACCCAGTTCAGGTTCTCGACCCGGTTCTGGTTCTAGATCAGGCAGCAGAGGACGAAACAACCAGTTCAGAGCTCCAGCAAAGGTGAGTTTAAATAATATATATGCATTGATGCCATCAGGAAAAAATGTTTTTCATTACAATGTTTCTGCATTTGGACTGTGTGTGTTTTAGAATGGAAACAAGGACTGTTCTTTGGACATCCTGGGGACGGACATTTGGGCTGCAAACCTGGACTGTCACGGGTGAGATTCACACACATACGAGTGATAAATCTAGCCGTGTAAATAGTGACATATCATAGTAGGGCTGCACGATTAACCAAAATAAAACGCAATATGTAAAGGCTGCGATTTTAATTTTTAAAAATAAATGTGCTTTGTGTTTCCGAGTGAAGCGAGGCACTGTGTTCATTTGCACAGAAGCAGCTCATGATCCGGTGTTTTCAGTGTTTCGGTTCACAGTAAACACTGCTTCACATGAACTCCATCTCTGCATCTGCTCTGAGTTTCAGTTGCTTATAATGTGCATTTAAAAACACAACATGCACCAACCTTATTCCCATACATGTAATGAGAAATGCTTATACACCGGCTGTTGTCAACAAGAGAGAAGCTTAAAGGCCCACTGAAGTGTCTTGAAACGCGCAGCATTATTCAATGTGTTGACATAATTTCCACTGAAACAGGAAGACAGGGCGGGATATATATCGAACAGCCCCGCCCCGTTTTTTAAAAAAATAGCCAATAGCGTTTCGTTTATATCACAGCTCGTCCATTGAGTTCGGTAATCGGTAATTTCCTCCATATTGCTTTAAAATATAACATTCTGTGCAGAATTCAAACGTGTCCGATACGTTTTGTGGTCTGCGCGACTCACGGATATGATCCGATCTGTGCTCTCGTGTCTCTGAACCGGAGCAGACTGTGCGCTGCAGCGGTTCGCGTAACACTAACGTGAATCCAGTCTTCATTCGCATCAATGGAAAGCATATTTACACTGTCTTAATCGTTCCCTATCCCCTATATAGTGCACTATGTGTCATTCACCATGTAGAACAGTAAATGTGTGAACAAGTGACTGATTTCAGCCGCAGATTCGGCATCTATTTATAATGTAGGGGGCGGGATGCTTTAGATTCTAGAGAGCATTTGATTGGACAGAAGATCTGATGAGAAGCTGAAGTGCATGTGATGAAAATCCGTGATCCATTTTAGGGAAGTGAGAGACTGTAGTTTTGAATGCTTAAATCTCCTAAATGCAAATTTTGTCATTGTTTTGGAACACACCAGCTTATTCATAACCTTAAGGCTAACATATTCATACTAAAAGCTAAAAAAAGGGGGACTTTTGATGGTTTAACGTTTGAAACGTTAGAAAACGTTAGAAAATGAAGAAATGATGACAGCCATAAATATTATTTTTTTAAATTACATTTTAAATCGCAGTCATAATTTTTATCAGAAAAATTGCAATTCGATCCCCCCCAGTATCTCTATATCATAGACCTTTCGTTTTACTATAGTATGACTATAGAAACAGTTCGTTTACCTTGCTTAGTGAATCAACTAAATCAGTCTGTGATTGGTCGATCCAGGCTAAGTCAGTATTTTCAGCGGTCAGTGAATATTTTCATCTGCTCTGGTTTTTCTGCTTGTGCTTTGCAGTGCTGACTCACAGTCTAATTTTAAACTCGTCATGGCTAAATTTAATTAAATAGGCCGTCACCTCCACCTTCAGGCCTCCCTCTCTCTCTCTCTCTCTCTCTCTCTCTCTCTCTCTCTCTCTCTCTCTACAGGCTAGTTGTTCTTACTTGAGCTGTGTGTAAACATCAGAGTTTAAGTCGGCATCAAATAAAAACTGACCCTATTTATTTTCTAATTGGGCACGATCCATCAGTGTACGATAAGAAATCTTTCAACAAAATTGAAAAAATGTTTTGAAAGAAGTCTCTTCTGCTCATCAAGGCTCATTTATTTGATCAAAACACAGTAAAAACAGTAATATTGTGGAATATTATTACAATTTAAAATAGCTGTTTGAACATGTTTTAAAATGTAATTTATTCCTGTGATCAAAGCTGAATTTTCAGCATCATTACTCCAGTCTTCAGTGTCACATGATCCTTCAGAAATCATTCTAATATGCTGATTTGCTGCTCAAGAAACATTAGTTTAGTTTTTGCACTAGTTTTTCAGATGCTTGAATTCAAGTTATAATCCATTCAGAGCTCCAATAACACCTTAAAAACAAGCTCTGAGTTTGTCTTGACTTATTTTGTCGGATTTAATGAAGAAAAAGAAAATGTGCCTGGACTAATTAGCGTCTCCAGTGAGACTTTAGCATATAGGCGTGTCATTTGTATTAATGTTTTGATTTGTTTGTGTTTGCAGAGGCGCCACGTGGGACATGCAGCCGGAGAAACTGGATTTCTCACAGTTTCACAGGAGGGCGTACAGAGGGACACCAAAACACCTCCCGCACATCGACAGAGAAGGGTGAGAGAGACGTTAGCCTCAGTAACACTGACCTGAGATCAGAAACATACAGTTTGAATCATTTCACATTAATGCAGGACTGCCGGCGGTGCCACAGCACTTATACTCACACTTACAATTGTTTCTTTTGAGGCAAATTTGTATGTAAATCTGCATGTGAGGGACATTTTAATGTTGCTTAAAGGAGCTTCGGTATTGTGCTCTGATGGGGTGTGGCCGTGTGGCGCTCTGCTCCCTACTGACCTCTGCTGGACGAATGGTGTCATGCCTACTGTATCACATTTGATACACAGGCCTCTAAATGATCAAACTTTGCTGAAAAACTATCGTCTTACTGATAGTTTAGACTTTTTTTTTAGCAAGTAAAATGTCTTTTAATATATTTGTAGGTCATGTCTTGGTCTTTTTGCTGTGAAATCTTTACTGTTATAAAGATCTCAGTGATTTACATTATAAGCATCAAAATTTCATCTTACTTTTTGGCCATATAAATATTAGCAACTGCACCAAATCGCATATTTTTGCTCAGTTTGGGCCACTGAATAAAATTAAGGTTTATTCTTATTCCTCTTTTTGAGCTCCATATTCTCACTATATCATACTATATGAGCCATAAAAGTCTCGTATCAAATACGATGCTAATATTTTTTATATTTTGTCTAAAGGTTCAATAAATGGTTCCATAAAATTCATTATACATAACAGCTAATATTACCTAATTTGTTGTTGCTTCTATGTGTTCAAAAAATATTCAATTAAACAAGCCTACAGAGTCTCTGTCTGGCTGGACGTTTTGTCATGTCATGTCTGTCTGTTCACAGGATGATAAAGGGCAAATTCGATGATGATGATGATGGTATTGACTTGGACAACATGGAGAAATTCCTGCCCGGCCTGCCGGTGAGAAACTCTTACTCAAATGAATCTCCACTTAAAACCTTTTTTCCTGATAGCAGACAAACTGAAGGATGAGTATTAAGTGTTCAACTCAGAGCACATTTGTTTCAGATCACATGATAAAGAGCGCCCTCTGGTGTTGAGACACTGAAACGTGTTTCATTTTACCTGATCCAACACTGACATCTAGTGGTGAATTTACAATATGACAGTGTGTGTGATTTTACTGGGGTTCCTGCAGGATTTGACTCGTGTAGGAGGGTAATTTCTGCACAGTACTGTGGTTTTTACACGAAGGATATAAAATTATGCTGTTTAAAATTAGGTGAATTTTAGTCATTAATTTAGCTTGACACTAACATGCAAATTAGTATCTGCATTTTAATGTTCATATTTTTATGAACTGCTGCATCCAGTGTTGCATTATTTACCATTTAACTACAGCAGGACAAAAGAGAAAATGATGATAAAAAGATCTTTCAAAACAAACAAACAAAAATTAAAGTGTTTTCCCAGGGTTACTATCATTACCTAAAACTTGAAATAACTTGAAATTAAATAAACTTTAACTGAAATAAAACTATATATATATATAAGTGTCATATTTCAGCTACGTTGTAAAAAATGATTTTTCGACGTTAAAATAAAACAGATTATTGGAGTACGTCTTACAGGAAAATACTATTTCAGTTTTTTTAATTTAAAATTTTATGTTTAACTCAATGCGTTACTTGCTGTCTCTTTGAAACATTTTTCACTCAGAAACTGCAAGTAAATTTCACAAAGAATTAGAAAGTAAATTCTACTCCAGATTCTAGCAACATTCTAAAAAATTATACGTTAAATCATGCTAGCAACGCAACATGTTACTTCATGCTATCAACATGTTACTTCATGCTATCAACATGTTACTTCATGCTATCAACATGTTAAATCATGCTAGCAGCATGTTAAAACATTCTAGCAACATGTTAAATCATGTTAGCAGCACGTTAATTCATGTTAATATGTTAAAACATGTTAGCAGTGTGATAAAATATGTTAGCAACACGATAATTCATGTTAATATGTTAAAACATGTTAGCAGTGTGATAAAATATGTTAGCAACATGCTATTCATGTTAGCAATATGTGCGAAAACTTGTTAAATCATGCTAGCAACGTGTTAAAACATGCTAGCAACCTGTTAAAACATGTTAGCAAAACATGCTAGTCCATGCTAGTAATGTTAAATCATGTTAATTCATGTTAGCAATGTCTTTCTTTTTCTTTCTTTCTTTCTTTCTTTCCACTTCACTAAATTTAAAGCTTATGAAACTTTCAAACTTTCATACAGCTTTGTCAAGCCAACATTAAAGTTTGTTTACAAACTTTTCAATCTAGTTTAACTTGATATACTAAAATAACAATAAATATAGATTTATTTAAAAAGAAACTAAAAATGACAAAGACAAACAACAAACTTACTAATACTTTAAAATTAATATAAAAACAGAAAATATAAAAATAAAAACTAATTAAAAAATTAAATACTATAATAGAATCTCAGTGATAGTAAAATAATGCTGCTGTTGACTGTAGTTTCTCTTCTCCTGCGTTGATTAGTGGAGTGACGCCATCTAGTGCTTTCATGAGGACATCACCAATAAACAGCCCTGTGGCAGAGATTTCTTTCTTTCTTTCTTTTTCTTTCTTTTTCTTTACTTCTGACTGTCTCTTTCTTTCTTTCTTTCTTTCTTTCTTTCTGCTGGTGAGTTTTTCTGTCCACCCAGCCGGATGTTGGTAGCGTGCCAGTGGCAGGTCAAAGGTCGTCTGCGGGCACAGACGTGTGTGTGTGTTACGCAGTGCTGGCAGACAGGGTGGAGTGTGTGTGATGCCAGCCATTGTTCTTACTCAAGTGATCTGTTGTCTTTCTCCTTGTTCTCTGTGATTTAGTGTTAATTTACTGGGTGAATGTTGTTGGGTGTTAAAATTGGAGCGTGGACAAAAATTATAGTTGAGTAAACTTCTATAGAGGTACATGGGGAAACCATAACAAATATAATTTGAGTTCCTGTTTTCTCCAGTAGCAATAGAATAAAAAATGACTATTGCGGGTTATATAAAGATATATAAAGAAGAGAAAAATGAATGTACTGACCTCAAACTTGTGAATGCTAGTGAAAATTACATACATTTATACATAATTAATTAGATTTATAATGATAATCATTACGGAAAATCATCATCACAGTCCATACGACAGATCATAACAGAGCTCATTTACATACATGACTGACAGATGTTTATAATAAGTTTGAGTTGAAGAATCTTCACCTGTCAGTCGTGTGAAATAATTATTGGCATGAATGATTTATTTCTGTCATACACATCGTGTATCCCATCTCTAATCCATGACCTCACTGATGTGTGTGTGTGTATGTATGTGTCATGTGAGTGATTTTGAAGTGTAGCTCTATTGTTTGTCACCTGATCCACAATATCTGCCAGATACAAATGCCTTGTGGCACTGACACACACATACACACACACACATATACACGCACACACTTTATCTGAGTGTTTGGCTGGTGTGTATATATTGTTGTCCTGTTTGTTTGTTGTGTATGTGTGTGTCATTGTGAGCGGATGTTTCTGTGCATTGTAAACTCTTATTGTCTTTAATACAGAGCTGAAGGAAGTGATACCCTGTGTGTGTGTGTGTGTGTCCGTGTGTGTGTTTTATCACGTTCACTCTTCCCATTATTCCCACAAAATTAGCTCCGTTTCCAATAAGGTCAGAGTCAGTCTGTCTGTTTCCGTCTAGATGGAGGTGTGTGTGTGTGTGTGCGTTTACTTAACTGTACTTTAACCCAGACATTAGTTCAATCAAATAGCAGCATACAATAAAGTCTCATTTGTTAGTATTAGTTAATGAATTAGTTAACATAAAATAACAATGAGCAATAAATACTTTACAGCATTTATTAGTCTTTGTTAATGTTAGTTAATGAAAATACAATTGTTTGTTTGTTCATGTTAGTTGAATTAGCTAATGTTTATGCATTTTTGACATGAAATTAACATTAGCTAAGATTAATAATTGCAGTAGAAGTATTGTTCATTGATAGTTCATGTTAACTAAAGTACGTAGCTGATGTTAAATGAGTGTGTGTTAACTGTACTTCAACCCTGTAGTTAAATCAGTAACACTTTACAATAAGGTCTCAATTGTTAGTTAATGCGTCAGTTAACATAAATTAACGATGAGCATTTATTAATCTTTGTATGCGTGTCATCTCAGTCTGTATTCTAAGTGAAAGCACTTATTTCTTGTTTTTGTGCATCATATGTTTTGACTCGTATGCATCTACATACTGTGTGTGTGACGGTCTGTCTGTGATGGGTCAGATATTGTAGACGTGTCTAGTTCCTGCAGAACAAAAGGCCTCTGGCGGGCCAGACACTGAGCGCTCGCTCCCCAGAGCTACGTGCAGCCCGACAGGACCAGAGAGAGAGCGAGACCCCGGCAGCTCTGACAGAGAACAATAAGGAGGTCAGACACCCCCTCCCTTTCCTGTGATTGTCAACCAGACGACACACACAGCTCTTACCTGCTCGCTCTCACTCTCTCTCTCTGTCGTAACGCTGGAATCAGGAGGTCAATGAGGGAATCTTGGATGTGGAATAGTCTGTTGGGAGTTGTGGAATTTGTGGGCGGATGCTAGTTGGCCAATTCAAGCGACTGTATGACGTGTCGCGTTACAAAACCATGGTGCTTTAAAGATGAAATACAGCTATTTTAAAGTGATAAAAAGAGAGAGACATATTTACAGTGTCTCCTTAGTGCATCACTAGTACTATTATTCCACAGTGAGAGTATTAAAGTTCAGTTTGTGCGTCGTCCTGCAGCGTTTGTGTGCTGTTACTAAGCATCTGTTCCCTAGCAACTGCGTAGCAACTCCCTAGTAAACATCCAGAACAATCTAGCAACCGCATAGCATTTAAATTGTGACCAAGCAAAAAAGCTTAACAAATGCATAGTATTTGTGATCAACCGCATCACTCAAGTAACCACATAGCAACTCCCTGGTGACCATGCAGAACAGCTTAGCAACCTCATAGCAACTCCCTGGTGATCAAGCAGAACAGCAAAGTTGGTCACCAGGGAGTTGCTATGCAATTGCCAGGCTGTTCTAGTTGGTCACCAGGGAGTTGCTATGAGGTTGCGTGGCTGTTCTGCTTGGTAACCAGGGAGTTACTATGAGGTTGCTTGGCTGTTCTGTTTGGTCACCAGGGAGCTGCTATGAGGTTGCCATAGCAACTCCCTGGTGACCAAGCAGAACAGCCTAATAACTACATAGCAACTCCCTGGTGACCAAACAGAACAGCCGGACAATTGCATAGCAATTCCCTGGTGACCCATCTGAACAGCCTAGCAACTGCATAGTAACTCCCTGGTGACAAACCAGAGCATCCTAGCAACCGCATAGCAACTCCCTGTTGACCAAGCAGAACAGCCAAGCAACCGCATAGCAACTCCCTGTTGACCAAGCAGAACAGCCAAGCAACTGCATAGTAACTCCCTGGTGACAAACCAGAACAGCCAAGCAATTACATATCAATTCCCTGGTGACCTAGCAGAACAGCAAATCAACCTCATAGCAACTCCCTGGTGACCAAGCAGAACAGCCTAGCAACTACTTAGTAACTCCCTGGTGACAAACCAGAGGATCCTAGCAACCGCATAGCAACTCTCTGGTGACCAAGCAGAACAGCCAAGCAACCTCATAGCAGCTCCCTGGTGACCGAGCAGAACAGCCAAGCAACTGCATAGTAACTCAGTGGTGACAAACCAGAACATCCTAGCAACCGCATAGCAACTCCCTGGTGACCGCCAGAACAGGCTAGTAACCATATAGTAACATTCTGGAAATCACCCAGGATTCCCCATCAACTGCATAACAACTCCCTGGGGACCAAGCAGAACAGCAAAGCAACCTCATAGCAACTCCCTGGTGACCAATCACAACAGCCTAGCAACCTCATAGCAACTCCCTGGTTTCCAAGCAGAACAGCCACGCAACCTCATAGCAACTCCCTGGTGACCAACTAGAACAGCCTGGCAATTGCATAGCAACTCCCTGGTGACCAACTAGAACAGCCTGGCAATTGCATAGCAACTCCCTGGTGACCAACTAGAATAGCCTAGCAACTGCATGGTAACTCCCTCGTGACTGCCAGAACAGGCTAGCAA
>CM077461.1:4837503-4855003 GCA_039654765.1 Mylopharyngodon piceus | reverse complement strand
TGTGGTTGCGATTATCATCTGGAGAACATTAGAGCGGAGACGTCCAACTTGTGACATCCTGCAGGACTGCAACAGTAGCTCCACACACACACACACACACTGAAGATGAATGGAGGTTTGAGGACCCGCCTCTCTCAGCCACGGAGGAAGTTCCTCATGAATTTAGAAACTCAGACTTGATGGATTCTGATGGGGCGAAACCCAAAATGGCAGTCTTAACCTCACAAGTCTTTCCGTTGTCTCTATGGCTGCATTCACAATTCTGTTCTGTTGTTTTCCACAGACATCTGGCACAGATCAGATCTTGTTGCTTGCTTGTGAACAGCAAAACGCTTATTAGATGAGACATTTTGGTATCTGATATTGGCCGCTTTTAAATATGGACATCTGAGCCACATCTAAACACTCATCATATCCAATTCTCCTCTGAATTCAAGATTTTCGGCATGTGAAAATGTTATGTAAGGTGGGACTTGGTTTTAGCCATGCGTGATCATTGCTGAACTGTCAAGTTATATCTCATTATTGTCATGCAAATATAAAATATGAGACAAAATATATGCACTGCTGTTCAAAAGTTGAGAATAATACATTTTTTTGATGTTTTTGAAATCGTTTCTGAAGGATCATGTGACACTGAAGACCGAAGTAATGATGCTGAAAATTAGGGATGCGCTGATATGAACATTTTGGCCGATACGATAACCGATAATTCTTTATATTTGAAAGCCGATAAACGATATATTGGCCGATAAATCTAAATCAAAATTTTTATATAATTTTTGAGAGCCTGATTACAGTCTCACCATTAAAAGCCATGTCCCAAACACACAATTATAATGTTCTCATTATAATATTATGTAGTTTATATGACAGACTTGCGCTGCACATGTTGCACTTAACTGTATTTTCCTTTTTGAAGTGATTTCAATCATACTTCAAGCAATTCAAAACCATCATGGTGAACAGTGCGCATCTGAAGTGTCTCAGCTGAAGGAAATAATCCATTATTTATCGGCTTTAATATATCGTCCGATAACAATAATACCGATATAGTGGCTGATATATCGTGCATCCCTACTGAAAATCCATCCTTTCATCACAGGAATAAATTACATTTTAAAATATATTAAAGTAGAAAACATTTATTTTATACTGTAATACATTTTCACAATATTACTGTTTTTGACTGACCAACTAAAAGCACCCTTGGTGAGCAGAAGAGAAATTAAAAAATCTTATTTTTTTTTTTTTTTTTTAAATGCATTATAGTTGTATTTGCTGCACAACATTTAATTTTTTAATTACAAATATTATTATATTACAGTTTATAATATAAACTGTAAAAAATATAAATAATATACAAAAAAAATATAAATAATATAAAAAATTAAATTGCCTAGATGCATTATGGAGAGTTTCTGGCAAAATGTGCATAATTATCCAGATGAAATAATAGGATTTTTAGCTTGTGTAAAGTTTTTGAATGCATGGGAATTTAGAAATATTCATTTTGCATTTGCATGTCAAGTTTTTTATTACAATAACCCTTCCATATAGTCATGTAGCCTGGTCATTCTTCAGACATTCACTGTTTGTGTTTCTGCAGTCATACAGTCATACAGGTTTGAAACAACATGACAGAGTCAGTGATGACAGTTTTCATTTCTGAATGAATTTCAAGAAGTTTTCACTTCAGGATGGGTGAGTCGAGGTCCTGCCAGATCTTTGACGTAGCGTTTTATCATTATAAATGCATCCGGAGGCTTATTTTATTAAGTTTCAGTTGTTTTTTTTGTATTAAATGTGATGGCTGGAGACTTTCTGTGTCCGACTTTGGCTGGGTTTCTGTGTGGGGGCGGGGTTAAGCATTAGAAGCCCTTATTACCAAGCCGACAAGGAAAAGCAGCCAATTACACTAATCTCCCGCCACATCTGTGTCCAATCAGAGACAGCCAATCAGCATACAGTGGTTTTGGCTTCAGAGACTCAGAGGGGTTAGAAACAGAAACCCTGAAGACTGTGTGTGTGTGTGTGTGTGTGTGTGTGTGTGTGTGCGCTGCTACTGCAGCTCAGAGCTCAAGAATGTTCCATTATGCTGTTAAATGGAAGGTTGTCAGAGTTTAGGGTTTTATTACCCATCATGCACCAGTACTTGTTTCCCAGATCTGGCCGATAAACTTTGGCATTTTAACCTCCTGCTGTACCCAAGAGAAAAAAAACCCCTTTATCTTATCTTCAGTTAATGGTACTGGTAGATGTTGTGTTTCTCTTGTGTTTGTAGATAATGTTCATACAGCAGACTGACCTCTGAAGTCACAAAATGAAGGCACAAAATGATCTTCATTCAGATCTTCATGATGTATTTTCATGTGAAACAGTGATAGGAATAAAGAAGGGTGGGACTTGATTCTAAACATCTGTATTTGATTGAATTGAATTAATCCGATGTCAAGTAACGGATCATATTTGACAATTTAATGTCATTTACTTTAATGTAAAAAGCCATTTTGTACAAATAGAACCAGGATGCATATATATATGTGTGTGTGTGTATATATGTATATATATAAACTGTAAAGATATCTTTTGTTGTTCATTTCTGATGTCTGTTCTGGTTTGTTCTCTCTCTGTCTGCAGGTTTTTCCTCCTCTGCCTAATGAAGCTGAGATCGCACACACTAAAAAACTGTTTCGACGCCGCAGAAATGACCGTCGGTGAGTCACTCCATCTTAAAACACGCCACCACAGCGACGACATGACCTTCTCCTTACGCTCAGAGCGTTACGTTACTGTCGGACCAGTTGTTTAGCGCAACCGTTAAGCACTGACGTTAGACTCGTAAAGCAGAAAACACACCAGCTCACACTTTCCACACGTGTCAGAGTCGAATGTAATGAGAGCATCAGCCGGTGTGTTTGTGTTGTGTTTGGAGTAAAACGCAACGCTCTGTATCTGCATGTTCTTTACTCATAATCTTCACTGTTAATCCATAAAAAGACTTTTTCTGGTTTTGACTTGGACCTCATCGGAACAGTTCTCTGTTGTATTTGCAGTTGCTAAGAAACGGCAAAAAAAGAAAATATTTTGGTCTAAACTTGTGCAAAAGAAAAGGAGAAAGCTGAGGGTGAAAGGAAGCAAAACCCTTATATTATTCACGGCTTTGTTAATGTAAAGAAAAGCTTTTGTTGTCTCGGGCTGATGTCCTTGTGTGTGGAACCCAGTCCGACTGGATGTCTTTGGTGGACGCTTCTCATGTCTGCTTTGCGTTTATACAGTACTGAGGTTTTTGCTTTGATGGGATGTGTGGAACAGAATAGATGGTTTATATGTGAATAAAGGCTCCCAGATTCCCTGCGGCCTAGAATGCACTGTTGCCTGTCTGTTAGTGGCTACGAGTCACATGACTCCCGGCTTCATGCAACAACTCATTCAGTTTTTAATTAAAAAACATTTTCCCTGAAAGTTTGAGTTATAATAGTTTGTAAGAGTGAGATTATAGACAGAACAAGGTTGTGAAAGTGGACTAGTGAGTAGATGAGTTTACCTGTTGTGATGCTGTTTAATGTCCCGACAACCTCTGTAGTCCCATTTAGACACTTATAATGTTAGTATGATTAGATTTTACATCAAAAGTTGTCATAATTTAGAAATAAAAGGCATTTTTCCTACCCTGATTTTATCCCTCTGATTTGAACGCTCTGTTTTAAGGGGCGTGTCTGCTGTAAGACTTCAGTGTAAACACCCACTGCTGTGATTGGCTAACATCTTTGGCATACTCTCTCGAAAACTTTTAGCACGTTTTTACTATTACAACTCTCAAGGTTAACTAATTGTGAAAAGTGTTGATTAAAGCATTACATTTAGATCTATGGCATTATATTTAGATTGTGGCATGAAAGGTTGCAGTGATGAACATTGTAGCCGATCACAAACATGTTGTTGAGCGCATAAAAGCAGTGATCTCGTCAATTTCTGCACACTGACGAATGCTTTAATCATAACTAACAGTGCAAACTCAATGTAAATAAGAGATTCGTTAAATAAAACAGGAGTTTTGGCGCGAGTCCAGAACTCATTCACTGATAAACTTACGCTGTTTGATTGACAGCTCCAGCGATTGTAAAGGGAGCGTTCTTTGATCACTTTCTATATATAATTTAATCACCGTTTTAATAACATTATTTTCATTCTACCAAGAGAAACAATGTGAAGTTAACCATTTAGTCAATTGTTTGATTCACTGACACACAGACAAAGAACATCTGACTGTACGTGAATCATTAATATCAGATCAGGCATTAGAATGAACACAGTTACTGACATGTTGTTGCATTACTGTCGAGTCCATATTGTAAAAGTCTGTTTGCAAAGCCTGCGTCGAAATGCGATTGATTTACCAAAGAATCCACAGTGAAATGTACCGAATACAAATAAATAAAGCTCAACTGAGACATTCACATTGTTGAAAATAAATAACCATATTCCTAGCATTAGGATCCTTTGAAAGGTAGTGTTATTTTTAGTCCTATATCGCTCTTCTCTCCTCGTCATCTCACTAACATGCCAGTGGGCTAACGTTGCAATGATGAAGTAGGTGTTGATTTTCTTTAGCAGAGGCGGTCTTTCACCTATCACAATGAGTCGTTATCTGGGCTCGGTTACAATAAAAGCTGTTTTTGGACTAACAAGGGAGTTTTCAGTTCTTAAACTTACAGGATATTCTTATAGTATGATGACCTCTTACATGTCAAAAGCTCAAGGAAAATTGATTTCTCAGTTCATGACCCCTTTAAAAAACACAAAAACAAGGGGGTATTACTGATGTATTTTATGTTGTAGAATAAAATGTGTTCACCACAGACTTTATTTCAGGCATTTAAGCAAAAACCCATTCAAAAAAAACCCATTGACTTTGGGCCGATGGAACTGGAAGTGCTAAAAAAAGTGCTTAAAAAAATACATCATCCCTGTGGCACTCAATAAAACCACTCAGAACGCCTTAGCATTGTGTTTGCAAGTTTTGCATGGGCAGATTTTTGCATGTTTTACTTGGATTTTGACTACAAAAGTTAGATGTAAGAATAAACACAGTCTTTTCTGGGTTCAAATACATAGAGAGAGTGTGTGTGCGAGTCACTATTCACCTCACTGCGCAAGACAATTCTCTTCCCACATCTCTCTCTCTCTCCCACTCCTCTAACAGAAGGCTTTTCAGCCTGTTATTGCTGGTGTTGGCCACCCACAATGCTTTGCTTCTGCCAGAGAGGACCCTGCGGTCATGTTGTTTGTTGGCATCAGTTCTTGCCTTTTTATTTCTCTCTCGCTCTCTAGATTAGTTTGCTGAATCGAAACATCTTTGCAGTCACATTTATGAACTGCAGCATATTTTGTGGATAGAATCTCGCAGGAAAGCAGTTTAGATTTATTAAGAGACAGTCAACCAAAGCATTATTTGAATAATTAATTTGCATTATTTGATCAAAAGTGACAGTAAAGACAGTAAAAAAAAAATTATATTCTTTTAAACGTTCAATTCATTAAAGAATTCTGAAAAAAATGTATTACGGTTTCCACAAAAATATGAAGCAGCACAACTGTTTTCAACATTAATAATAATCAAATGTTTCTTGAGCAGAAAATCAGCATATTAGAATGATTTCTGAAGGATCATGTGACACAAGACTGGAGTAATGATGCTGAAAATTCAGCTTTGATCACAGGAATAAATTACATTTTAACATATATTCACCTAGAAAACATCTTTTAAATGGTAATAATATTTCACAATTTTACTATTTTATCAAATAAATGAGTGAGCATAAAAGGCTTCTATCAAAACCATTAAAAAATTCTTAAAGGTGCAGTTGGCAATTTTTGAAAAACGCTATTGAAAGTGTATCGGACCGAGTACAACACACTTGTAGCCAATCAGCAGTAGGGGTGTGTCCACTCATGATGGGGGAGGATAGAGAGCCAATCAGCAGTAGGGGGCATGTCCACTCATGACGGGGGAGGAGAGGAAGCCAATCAGCAGTAGGGGGCGTGTCCGGTTATGATGGGGGAGGAGAGAGTGAGCTAATCAGCAGTAGGGGGCGTGTCCACTCATGATGGGGGAGGAGAGGAAGCCAATCAGCAGTAGGGGGTGTGTCCACTCATGATGAGGGGAGGAGAGAGAGCCAGTCAGCAGTAGGGGGCGTGTCCACTCATGATGAGGGGAGGAGAGAGAGCCAGTCAGCAGTAGGGGGCGTGTCCACTCATGATGGGGGAGGAGAGAGTGAGCTAATCAGCAGTAGGGGGCATGTCCACTCATGATGGGGGAGGAGAGAGTGAGCTAATCAGCAGTAGGGGGCGTGTCCACTCATGATGGGGGAGGAGAGAGTGAGCTAATCAGCAGTGGGGGCGTGTCCACTCATGATGGGGGAGGAGAGAGTGAGCTAATCAGCAGTAGGGGGCGTGTCCACTCATGATGGGGGAGGAGAGAGTGAGCTAATCAGCAGTGGGGGCGTGTCCACTCATGATGGGGGAGGAGAGAGTGAGCTAATCAGCAGTGGGGGCGTGTCCACTCATGATGGGGGAGGAGAGAGTGAGCTAATCAGCAGTGGGGGCATGTCCACTCATGATGGGGGAGGAGAGAGTGAGCTAATCAGCAGTAGGGGGCGTGTCCACTCATGATGGGGGAGGAGAGAGTGAGCTAATCAGCAGTGGGGGCGTGTCCACTCATGATGGGGGAGGAGAGAGAGCCAATCAGCAGTAGGGGGCATGTCCACTCATGATGGGGGAGGAGAGAGAGTGAGCAAGAGGGAGATTTGAAGAAAGACTGTAGAAAGAGAGATGGCTGAGAGACATTACCAAAAAGAAACGCTCAAAGGAATATCACTGGAAAAAGAAGGGTTATGATCAGGCAAGTGCTTTAGGACCCGCATTAATATTAGAAAAGCTTTGCAGCGCTTGAGAAACCTAAGCGGGAAGGCCTGAAAAACGGACGCCGAGGTTGTGTTGTTTCTGCTCCATACTTGAGTAACATTGGTTTTGAGTGTGTGCTTCTGGCGACTAACAGCCAACTCTTGCTTGTATATACTCTCGTGTACTGTATGTTCATTTTTGTGCTTCCTTGTTGTTCATTTGTCATCTTCGCTTTATTTTTCGCGAAGCATTAGTTTGCTTCACTTTTGCTAAGAGATGCTTTTGCATTGTGTGTTTGTGCAGTGGGGGGGGGGGTTTGTTTGGGTTGATTTCAAATATCAACAGTGCTCAACAACGATTTTGAGAAATCACATACCACACCTTTAAGTACTCCAAAAGGTTGTGTGTATATATGTAACTTATTATATATTTTTATTGTACTTATTTTTTATTTTAACACAAACATTTTTAATATAGTTTGAGGCAAAGGAATATGTTTTTCAGGTCTGTGTGGGTTCTGTTGCGTGTTTGTCGTTTCGAGCATATAAAGAAGCTCAGCAGCAGGATAATCTACAACACCTGATGGACTGGAATAAACTCAGACTCTGTTCACCCTCTGGATGAGGAGTGATGGTGGACCTTCTCAATGGAAAAGAGAGGGACGACATGGACACAAAGGCCATCAAAAGAGACAGTATTTTGGGGGGGGGTTTCTTTGACGATCCATGTCATAGGAAGTGTGCGTGCCACTCGGAGTCAAAGTGTTCCCTTGCTCCTATTTTAAAGAAACTTCCATAATGGAAACCATCCTGCCATTTCATATTTACTGCAGCGTTTCTTGGCTTTTGTAGTATTATGTAGATGCCATGTCATTCAGTTTTTCCCTGTAGCTCCTGTAACATTTTATAGTCATGATTATTTTTTTTTATTTATTCAATTCAATTCTATTCTATTCTTATTTTATTTTTTATTCTTGCATTTTTTTTGTCTTAGATTTTACTGTCCCATCTCCTCCTTTTCCTTTTGTCCTTCCTGTTTCTTTTAGTTCTCTCCTGTCTTCTTGCGTCCCGTTCTTCCTTGTTTCTATCCTCCCATCCTCATTGTTCACACATCATCTCCCTGTCATACCCGTAGCCGATCCGATCTGCCCCGGGACGAGCTGACGGTGCTGCTACCAGCTGAGGGGAAGCGGCAAGTGTCCAGGTCAGTGTCTCAAACGGGTCCAGCTCAAAGCAGCTCTCCTCAATCCTGTCTGCTCACTCTTGTCCTTCCACTTACAAACTTCACTCCTGAAAACCAGACTCCCGAGCTGCTTGTGGGATCCAACCTGCTCTTGGGATTCAAACTAACCATCTTCTGACTAGCCTGGAATTGTATCCTTGAGATCCTGTTTGCTTTATTCTGCTTGCACAACAAATCCTGATCACTGTACAGTATGTTCTCATCCTCTCACTTCAGTTGAGTCATCATTAATCTACAAAGTATCTCCGTACAAAGTCCAGTACGTAACAGAAATCCAAATCACAGGCATTAAGGTGGCGGGTATGAGGGAATGTTAAAAGGATAGTTCACCCAAAATGAAAATTGTCCCATGATTTACTCACTGACTTTCTTCTTTCAGCCAAACACAGTCGGAGTTATATTAAAAAATATCCTGGCTCTTCCAAGCTTTATAATGGGAGTGAATTAGTAACCAAGATTTTGAAGCCCAAAAAAGTGCATCCATCCATCATTAAAGTAATCCATACGGCTCCAGGGGGTTAAAAAAGACCTTCTGAAGCAAAACGATGCGTTTTTGTAAGAAAAATATCCATATTTATAACTTTATAAACTAGAATCACTGGCTTTTGGAGATGGATGGATGCACTTTTTTGGGCTTCAAAATCTCACCCCCCATTCACTCCCATTATAAAGCTTGGAAGAGCCAGATTATTTTTTAATATAACTGCAGTTGTGTTTGACTGAAAGAAGATATCATATACACCTAGGATGGCTTGAGGGTGAGTAAATCATGGGATAATTTTCATTTTTGGGTGAACTATCCCTTTAATGAAGGTCATTATGGGAATGGTTCTGGTGGAGTGAAAGACATTAGTGGTTGACCGATATGGCCAATGCTGATATGAAGCATATTTGCGTGAGATTTATATATATGTATATAAGTGTGTGATGTCGACACAAAATTCCCCCTTCTGACACGTCATGCCAAATATCTGCCAATATATCGGCCTTGGCAATATATCAGTCAACCACTGCTATATTACCTGAAAACACAGAAATGGAGGCTGATGCTTCTAGAATCTTCTAGGATGATCTGTTTTAAATGGTGGAGATCTAGTGTGTATTCTGTGATGGAGAAGTGTGGGTTACTGTAGACTTAGAGTAAACAGCATATTTATCTTGACAAAATACAGAGATGCAGTTTGTTCAGTATGTTGTCATTTTCAAATCTTTCTATCTAGTTATTTGTCGACTTGAACATTTCGGAAGGATGTGTTTTTGAATTTTGATCAGCAGATTTGCACTATACTTCTCTTCCTCAATTTTTGTTTATCAGTTTAAATATGGTGTCTGCTGTGAGTGACATCTTTAACTTGAACAAGAGATGCAGACATGAAGTGTGAAGATTCACATCATTGACAGACCTGTCAGTCAGGGTTTATCTTGTGTGAAGCAAGCACATTATGTTACTGTTATGTAAGAGGTTTTCTCATAACTTTTTGTTGTATAGTGGTGTGTGTGTGTGTGTGTGTGTGTGTGTGTGTGTGTGTGTGTGTGTGTGAATGAGGGAAGGGTTGGGTGTGGACACCATTGAATCCAGCTCTTGCTCTGTCTCTCTGTGCGTGTCTCTTTCACTCACACACACACACACACACACACACACACACACACACACACACACAAAATGGAAATCTGCCAAAAAATTTTTTTTTAAATAATCAGATTCACCATTAAAGGGGACCCTTTTACAAAGTCTTGATTTTGTTTTTGGGCTCTAAAAGAACAGGTTTTCATGCTTGAAACTTCAAAAAGCACATTATTTTCCTCATTGTTGCAGCTCCTCTCTTCCCAGTCTGTCAGTAACGCTCTGTTTAGTTCCTGTCTCTATGAAGCCCCGCCTTCTGAAAAGCACAGTGTGCTCTGATTGGTCGGCTGGATCAGTGTGTTGTGATTGGTCAAGCACTTTGAGCATGTTTGGGAAATGTCCCGCCCCTTACCATAACCGCCAGTTACAACACACTACTAACTAACTCAACCAGGCCCCGCCCCTTTATTTAGCATATGCCTTGGGCGGGAATTATTTAAATGAGGAATATTGTGACGTGTTCGTTCCCAGAAGAAAAACTCAAGACTACAATGGAGGCGTTTCAGGGCATGAATTGCCATGAATGGCAATATTTAATATACAGCTATAGAGCAGGAATTTGGACCAATGAGATTTCATTGTGGGCGGAGCTACCCTGTATTATCATGCTGTGCTTGTAGTGGTCATTGCAGGTTAAAACAAAACAAAAATGGAAGAAATTATGTCATTTTCTCATGTCATGCCTGGTTAGGATGTTCTGTTGGGTTTATTAGGTTAACAACTAACATTGGGTTGGTTTTCCAACCTTTGTTTCATAATTTTCAAAGTCAAAGGTTAATTTAATCTAATTGAGATATTACTTTATATATCTGAAGTTTCTCGCATGTGATTCTGTTGAGCAGATGTTTGATTTTAATTGAATAGAAGTGCTTTGACTCGTCTCCGAAACACGTTCAAGGACTTCATTATAATCAACTCCAAATTAAACTTTTCTTCAAAGATTCTTTTCATCTAGATTTTTTTTTTTTTCATGTTCTGTTGAGATTTGTTTTTTAAAGGAGCTAAAGCAACGTTTGCCTTGAGAACACGATGAAATTAGTTAAAATGCTAAAACTACGTTGTTAATGCTGCATGACTTTTTATTGCAGAATATATACGGTTTATAAAACATCATTACAAAAGTATCTGTGTGACACATGTTCCCGTGGAGCGACGTCAAGGGTTAACCCACGTAAAGCCTAAAGAATGTCACGGTCAGCACCTCGACATCTTATTTTCAAGCTGTCATTCAGCACGCTCAGTGTGTGTCTCCCCTAAAATTAACCTCTCGTAAAACCAGAACACCACGGTCAAACATGACCTTAACCTGGACGTCTCGCTCTAAAGCTGTCAATCAAACGTAAAGCATGTCCTCTCAGCGAGGAGATTCCCGTGTGTGTGGCATCATGTGTGCGTGAGTGTTTTAAAGGGCGCAGAATACCATGTTTCACAGGCGAGCAGAGGTTAAGTTTGTTAATGGTCACTAGTGAAGACGTTAGTCTTTGAAGTGTCAGCTGATGTTGTCGATTTGAGATGGTCATTGTGTGTTCGCTTCAGGCCTCTGTATGCTTCTTTACTCTTCATAGAAGCAGTAAAATTGACTTTGTTCCTTCATCCTACATTACTGACCCTGGAAAGTGGTGCACAACAGTGCTGGCATGGTACAAATTGCCTGCAAAACCCTCTAATTTCTTTATTGCTATAAATCTAGACTCGAGATTTATGTATTTGAATTGCATAGAAAATTTCCATCCATTTCGGTTACTAATAAACTTAATGTATATTTGTCAGTGAGACGTCGGTATGATTTCTGTAATAGTTCTAATAAACTGAATGTGTTTTAAATACACAGTACTCAGGTTCAGATTTGTCATCATTAAAGGGGGCATATCATGAAAATCTGACTTTTTCCGTGTTTAAGTGCTATAATCGGGTCCCCGGTGCATCTACCAACCCAGAAAATGTGAAAAAGGACAACCCTGTAACTTTGTTTTGGTAAGCCTTTCTCTGCAAGCATGTGAAAAAACGAGCCGCTCAGATTTTGCTCCCCTTGTGACATAGGAAGGGGATCTTATTATAATAGTACCGCCCCTTAAAGGGGACCTATTATGCAAAATTCACTTTTGCATGGTGTTTGGCTATAAATGTGTGTTGGCAGTGTGTGTAAGCAGTGTCTCTGAACAAGCCGTTTCCAGATCCCTGGCAGTGTGACGTCACATTAGCCACATTAGCCACTGCCGTTTTAACATAGAACCGCCCTGAGCGAGTTCACAGCGAGTTTACACAGTCCGCCATTGCTCCACTGAGAACGTCTCCCAAGCGTTTTAGGTGTTCTGTAGCTGGATGGATGAATCCACATAGCTCTCTCCATTTACTCCCGAAATCTGAGCCGCTGAAGACGAGGTGGATTCATTTTGTTTTCGAAGAAAATGCTCCCTCAACTCTACCGAAATTAATTTGTCTGTGCGAATCATTTCACACCGGACTGCTTTGTGAACTAATGTCAATACAAAGGGACAACACAAAACAGAGGATGTGCTAAAAATGTTACTCAAGGATGAATCAGTAAACTGTTCGTGATCCAGCTTACAGCCTCCAGAGTGATACTGGATACGGCAGTAATGAAGGTGAGAGCACTTTATTACAGTTCATCGGAGTTGATTTACAGATATAAAGTTAACCAGTTTATTAAGCATCACCCGAAAAGGCATAAGGTCTTTATATATTTGTTTACTGTTAGTTGTAATGAGTGTTTCTGTGTAATTCGCTGTGTATGTTGATGATAATGCAAGGGAGAGAGAGTGAGTTTATGGATAATATTTTAATGCACACTTGCACTGTGTTTTATTAAGCTCTTACATTGATTTTCTAGAGTGTAAACGGACGCTTTATATTTTGTGTGAAGTACAATAAACGTCATAAAACTCATTGGTAAAGTTGAACGGGGTACGGTATAACAGGCTTGTACTAATATAGTGGATAAAAACAAGAAGACAATATAAGTTATAACCGTAATTGAACTAAACTATATCTGTTCTATCTCCATGCAGCATATATTCGCAGTTTCTGACATTATAGTGCATCCTGACTGACTCCTGACACCAGAGAATGAGCTCTTGAAGCTCCGCCCTCTTAGGCCGAGCGCAGCAGCTCATTTGCATTTAAAGGGCACCAGCGGTGTAATGTAACGAAGTAATAATACTTCGTTACAGTACTTGAGAATCTGTCCTTTACTTGAGTTTTTATATTTCTGTCAACTTTTACTTTTACTCCACTACATTTCCTAAATAAAATGTATACTTTTACTCCGATACATTTTCCCAAAGCATTTTCGTTACTTACTACAAAATAAAGTCGGAAGAACACAGACTGCTAGCAAGCATGTGCAAACAAGTGCTCGCACAACCACGGTTGATTTCATTTTCCGGGTTGCGTCCGTTGCTGGAGCGGCTGAGAATTGTGCGCTGTCATTATACAGTACAGCGGCCTCTAGAGGCGAAATAAAAACTATCACTGACGCCTCGTAGAGTTTGTTTTGACACTGCACAGAGCGGGACACTTCAAAAACGGATTTAAAACATAGACAACAAAACGGTATATTATACAGTGTACACTACAGTACATGTTTTCATATCATTATAAAGTAATTAGTTTGTTGACTAGATGCTGCATTAGTGGAGAACAGTAGTATGTTTGCCGTCGAGGCTGAGAGGATGCTAACATTAGTAGTACCTCAAGGAGTTAAAACAATGTGACAAAAACACCAAATGTTTAATGTCACGATTGTTACCATTCATTTGCATTAGTTTATATCCATTTGTTCGCTCTTATGCATTCGTTATCCAGCGAACTTGCATATTTAAACTGTATTCTCATCATGCAGCGACAGAAACATATCAAATCAGAAATGTATTCGATTTCAGTTCTTTTTTTTTTATCGGCACTGTAACACATATTTTGATTAGATAATTATCAAGTTTTCTAAAATAGAGTCAAATAATGTGTGAAAGTATACATATAATAGACCCATGCTATGCCTTTGTGTGTAAAGATGGCAATTTTTAAGCATGACTGTTTGGATTTATATGAAATGGTAACACTTTACAATAACAGTCTTGTAACATTAAATAAGGTTAATAAAAGTATCGTTCATTGTTAATTTCAACATTTACATTTTAATATTTTAAAGTTGTCTCTTACATTAGTTATAATGCACTATGAATTAACATGAATGATCAATGTATATTTAATATATTAGTATTTTTTATATTAAAACTTACAATAAACATTTTGCCATTTTTTTTTTTTAATTCAAAGAAAACAAAATGTAAGAGTTAAAACTGAACACAATCTTCCTGTTCAAACTGTTTATAGAACAATTTTTTTTGCTCCTTTTGTATTTTACATTTACTTGTACTTGCACTTTCAATATTTAAGTATGTTTAATATCAAAAAAATACTTTTCATACTCAAGTACAAAAAATATCACATACTTTAAAACTTTTACTCAAGTAATATTATAAACAGTGACTTTAACTTCTACCAAAGTCATTTTCTGGTAAGATATCTATACTTATACTCAAGTATGGCTTTCGAGTACTTTATCCACCACTGAAGGGCACACACTGAAACGGCACGTTTTTGCTCAACCCCAAAAAGTGGCAATTTTAACATGCTATAAAAACATTATCTGTGGGGTATTTTGAGCTAAAACTTCACATACACACTCTGGGGACATCAGAGACTTATATTACATCTTGTAAAATGGGGCATAATAGGTCCCCTTTAATCTGCATGTTTCCACCCACGGCGCCGCCATTTTGTTTCCGCAAGCAACAACACCATGGCAAATGTTTGAGCAAAGCAATCATAAACATTAGCCTAGTGTATATGGCTCTGTTTGGCAAACAGGTTCGCTATGTATAGTGGGCGTCCATTCAGGTTTTGCACAAAAGATTAACATGACGGCACATGCTAGTCGATGAGTTGAATCAACTCCACAGCAACTACATAAATATATCCACTAACCGTTCAGAAACGTCCAGTTTAACTCTAAAACTTCTTCCTGAGTCTCTCCATCAGTGTCGACTCCGGTTTGAACAATGTAAGGCTGAACACCGTTACTGACAATCCTCATTTTGGCTGCGTGAGATTCTCCAGCTTTGTTGTTGTTGAGCAACCGAAGCGTGAGCTGTTAAAGCTCCGCCCTCTTCTGGAAAGGGGGCCGGGAGCAGCAGCTCATTTGCATTTAAAGGGACACACACAAAAACAGTGTGTTTTTGCTCACACCCAAATAGGGGCAAATTCGACAAGCTATAATAAATGATCTGTGGGGTATTTTGAGCTGAAACTTCACAGACACATTCTGGGGACACCAGAGACTTGTATTACATCTTGTGAAAGAGGCATAATAGGTCCCCCTTTAATGCATGAAATGAAAAAATATGCATAAAGTTTTGTTCGTTTATGTATAATCCAGATTAATGGAAATTTTATATGCAATTCAAATACATAAATCTTAAATTTAGGTCTAAATATATTAATTGAAATCTCTATTAACATATTATGTTGCTGTACATGTCAGTTTTTGTTTAGTCATAGTGAGATCTCATTGGTCCCAAAATCCTGTATATTAAACACTGAATATGTTCAGATTGTTTTGTTGTTTTATTTAGCATTTTAATTTTTAGTGACGCCTGAAACATGCAATTGAAACTCAATTTGCACTTAACTTGGACGAAGTGTATTGCATTTTGTTTGCAATTTTGTAACTGGCTTGAATCCAAATATAAGCCAGATTATTGCAGTCAGTTTTGCCAACATTTGTCCACACAGACGTAATAATTAATGACACGTACATAACGTGTACTAACGCATTCAGTGCTGTTAATGCGTGCTGACACACAGCACATGTCAGCGTGTCTATATGTATGCAAACACATGTAATGTACACACAGGCTTGTGCGATTGTAAAGCCGTAATCCAGTGTTGGTCTGGATGACTGGAGCTCTGCTGGTGAAGATAGATCATCCCGTCAGCCTGGTGCAAACATGGAGATCTGGGTGTTTACATATTGACTCACATCTGCCGTAAATCATTATACACACTTTAACACACACACTGTGTGTGGCTGCAGTTATTAGCGTTGGTATTTAAGTCGATCATCACTATTACTAATGCTCATATTTTGGATTAAGGCACGTTCGCACCAAGAACGGTAACTGTAAAGATAGCTATACGTCCATACCAATGCATGATAACATTATGTTGACTCTCATGTTTTAATTTGTTCATCAGCTGGAAATCGTTCGGAAAATGATTCCAAATTTTTCCCCTCTCTCGTAATCATTTGTATAGTATGGTGTGGATGTCTCTATTCTCAAAAAAGTAGAACAATTATTAAAACTTAGTATTTTATTTGCTTATTTTTACACTTATTTATTTATTTGTGTATTTGTTGTATTATTTGTGTATGTATTGAATTTCTTTGCTTATTTATTTTTTCTTAAACACCCAGAATGTTCTTAAAATTAAATGTTTGTTGTCCTGCATTGTCCATCAGAATTTTATTTATTTTTATTTATTTATGTGTATTTTTATTTGTTTGTTGTTGTGTATTTATTTATTTAACCACCCAGAACATCCTAGCTTCTGCTTGGCAACATCTTGGCAACTACCCAGAAGACCTTAGCAACTGCATAACAATGTATGACTACTGCTTTGAACACCATACCAGTTATTTAACGAATACACGCTGGCAACCACCTAACAACGCCCTAGCAACTACCCAGATCACTCAAGTAAAAATGCTCCAGAACACCATAGCAACTGCCTAGCAACACCCTGGAAACCACACACAACACACAGTGTTTGCATGGGCAGGAAGCACTCATTGACATTGTCGATAACAGGCTGTTTTTGTTGTTGTTCTAGGAGACCCCAGCGCCTGCCTGGAGGAGGAGGGGCTGGTGGGAAATCCCAGAATCCTCAGCAGCAGCTGGGATTGCAGCAGCAACAGCAGCCCAATCAGATGCAACAGTCCAACGCAGACCAATCAGGTGGGCAGACCAAGCACGGAGGGCGGGGTTACCAGGGGCAGCAGAACCAGGGCGGGCGGCAGGGCGGGCCGCATCACGGCTACAGCCAGAACCGCCGCTGGCATCAGCATCCCAAACACCAGACGAACAGTTTCAATCAAGGGCCCCCGGGGGCCGACAGGGGCCTCACACGCAATACCAAAGAGACAGAGAATGTAAAACATGAGGAGCCTGAGCCCCGCACAGAGAGAGGAGCGAAGGATGAGCCTGCGAAAGAGGAGAGAAAGAAAGAAGACAAGGAGGAGAAGACGGACAGCGGGAAGATCTGCTTACTGCAGTCATCGAAAGAGAGACTGAGGAGGAGATTAAAAGAGAAGGTGCTTTTAAATTCCACTTTAGTTCCTGCAACTGAATTGAATTTGAATTGATATAGTTAAATGTAGAATTGCCATTCAAATTTGAGGGCAAGGAAGTAGAAGCAAAATGAATTGAAATCCATATGACTGTATTTATATACTGTAACTCAGTTTTTTATTTACTAGAAAAGCAAAATTGGTTTGACAAAGTCTTGTTTGAAAGTTTTGAAAAGGGTTTAAATTTAAAGGCCTTAGATGGATATATAGACAGATAGATAGATAGACAGACAGACAGACAGACAGACAGATGGATGGATAGATAGATAGATAGATAGATAGATAGATAGATAGATAGA
>CM077461.1:4633220-4837003 GCA_039654765.1 Mylopharyngodon piceus | reverse complement strand
TATTACTTTTGTTAACTTTTAAGGTCCTAGCTATAATATTTAGATTTGAATACCGTTGATATAATGTTGTCACGGGATGTAGCAGGAATACACACGAAGATGATGATTCAGGTACAAACAGTCTTTAATAAACTTCAAAGGTATCTCAAACAGAAGGCAGGCAGACCACCACGTAACATTAACGAGACCGAACAACTAGAACTGAAAACACAGGAACTTAAATACAGACGATAATAAGAGTAACACAATGTGATGACAAATCATATTAGTGACCATGACAACATAGGAGTAGCAGGAAAATGGAACAAAGGAAAACAGGAACTGAGAATGCAAACTAAAAGTCAGTGAAAGTGAAACTAAGACGACACAGACAGACTAGTGTTGACATTTAATGTTATTTGCAAGGTATATACCAATAAACATTTTGAGGTCATGCTCTTGTCCTGACAAATTTCTTTTCAGATAAAGTGGGCCATCAAAAATGATCCTGTATATTAAAAACACATGATTTATTAACACATATTATCAAACAAACATATTCAACAATATATAACAAACTTAAAAGCATATAGCCTAGGCTATGAGTAAAATTCATCAGTTTACTCAATGCATGTGTAAAATTCAAAACAACTGATAGAAAATGTTGTGTTGACATTAAATTTGATGGAATCTGAATATCAGAACACATACAACAGCAAATAGGCTAACAAAAATTGAATTAGAGGAACATTTAAAATGGTAACCATATTGTAAACTATGTTTCTCTAAACACTTTAAATGAACTTAAATTGTGTCCATATTTTAAAGTTTTATATTCTGTATCTACATTTTGCTCCTCTTTTAAATGGCCCACTTTACCTGATAACCTTCTTATAAGCCCCAAACACCTCTCATAATTCAGAAAAGGCCAATGAGAATTGGCGAGTGGAATTTGGATGCCTTTCCCCTGGACATAAGGTTATAAAAGGAGATGGCTTGCATCCACTCATTCAGGTTTGTACTGTAGCAGAGCAGCCGGTAATCCCGTTTACTTTCATTTTAACGAACGTCATAAAGGGGGCGTGTTAATTATGAGAGCAGCGTATAAAAAGGGGGGAAATAGCGCACCTAGAAGGCGTTGTTCCTGAGGCAGATCTTTTTTTATTTTTTATTTTTTTTATTCAAAGAAAAATAACATATAATATGTCAAGAAACAATATCAAAAAGAAAAAGAAAAAGAGAAAAAAAGAAAAGAACAAATTACAACAAATAAAACAGTTGCCGGGGGAAGTAAATATAAAAGTTCAAAACAAAGATAGAAAATATACATATCTATATATATATATATATATATAGATAGATATTCATAGATAAAAATCAAATAAATGTATTATGAAGTTCACAAGCTGATACGGAGATATCCGATGGATTCACATCGATTAGACGCCTCGCCGTTCCCTAAGAACTCATCACTGAAACTGCGATCTGCTCAAACCTGCAGTTTTGAGCATGCTGATGTGGAAAGAAACCCACTGTTATCCGGTGACAAATTTTGAAACTTCTATTTTACTGCCATATTGTTGTATGATCTGTGAGTGACTGAAAAAAAACTCTACTTGCTTGAACCATTTAGCAGGACAGTCACCAATTATTTGAAACTGAGTTGACATTGCATTCAAGCTGTTTTCTCTCTACTGGACTCATATGATTATTGTTGCTCTGTTCTATGCAAACCTGTTATCCTGTTTGTGGGGACATTTTTGAATTTTTTTTCTTTTTTTTTTCTTAATTAAATGAAATGAACTTGAGAATTTATCTTGTTTTTTCTTTCTTGTTTTGAGTTTTGTTTATTGTAACTGGTGGCTTTAGAGCTATCTGGGGAAATATTTAAATTTGACAGTCTTTACTGTCTGGCGCCCGAACAAAAAATAACTTTGAGGTTAAAAGTGTACAGCTGGGTGTCGCCACCGTTACAGTACTTTGTACTTTCACTGTAAAAAATTATTTTCTGGCTAAGTAAATAAAACAGGAAAAATCATGCATCTTTTGCTAAGAATAATCTTGTAAAAATTAAAACTCTAGAATAATAAGTAAAATCTAAATACATACTCAATTTTTACTTGCAAATATTAGACATCCAACAGACAAGTAAATTTGACTTGTGATTCTCTGGCATATTTACATGAATTAAAGGTGGACTCAGTAGTATTTCAAATACACTGTTTGGAAGTTAGTCGGGCCGATTCCAACAACAAACGTGTAACCAATCAGCATTAGGGGGCGTATGACAGTCGAGGAGAGAGAAACGAGCAAGAGGGAGATTTGAAAAGAAAGAAGAAAAAAAAACTGCAGAACGAGAGATGGGACACTGGAATGACGGTTTATGACTGGGAAAGTGCTTTAGGACCGCGTTTATATTAGGAAAGCTTTCCAGCGCTGGAGAGAGCTAAGAGGGAAGGCCTGAAAACAGACGCAGAGGCTGCTTTGATCCTGCTTCTCATGTGAGTACACTGGGTTTTGATTGTCTAGAGCTGCTGTTCTGTTGGCAACTAACAACGAAAACTTGTTTGTATTTACTCTTGTGTACTGTAAGTTCATTTTTTGTGCTTCCTTGTCGTTCGTTCATCATCTGCACTATATTTTTTGTGAAGCATTTTGTTGCGCGTCAGCTGTGATAAACAGACATCCACTTGCATTGCGTGTGTAAAAGTGGCCAGATAGTGAGAGTTGTTCAGGTAATCCACAGCACACTGACGACCACTAGAGAATGAGGTGTTTAGCGTCATTGGTAGAGCACTCGCCTCACATGTCAGCAGCGATCGGGCCGGGGTTTGAGACTGACTTGGAGCAGGGTGGTTAGGATTGGAGTGTGAGTTTTGGAGGCGGAGCAATGAAGAGAGGGGTGGGTTTGTTTGGGTTGATTTTAAATACCTTATACGGGTTTGAAAACCACATTATAATGTTTACACATACATTTTAAAGGCTTCCCTATATGGTATCACCCCATATTTGGTATCATTTGAAAGCTTAGAATCTAATCTTTACAGAGAATACTTTTGTTTTTTTATGATACATAAACCAGTAAAATTGAGCTTACATATGCAATGGTCCCAGATACGAATTTTCACATAACAATTGCGAAGAAAACTTTCTATGAAAATGTATTTTTTATATTTTTCACAAAACAGTCAAGTCATATATCACAGGAAAGCTCACATTCTAAGGAATTTGCTCATGTAGTTTATTTCATTGTGTGACAATCATAGATCAAAGAATCGTGCAGGGAAATATGAGAAAAAATACAAGTGTCACATTCCAACTCCGATGACTGCTTCAATCAGCCACAAACAGCTACAAATAGAAAACATATACTATAATATTTATCACTTTCAGCAGTGTTTTATGTCATTTCAAAGGGTTTTCTGTAAAATGACACTGGGATATTGCATTTATACCACTGTATATGGGTATGGAAAGACTTTACATTTGGGTAGGCAGAAATTACATAAAGCGGAAATTACATTAAAAAAAAGTAATATTCTTCCCTTCAGGTGCATTTGAATAACTCTTGCATACAACATGATAGAGACAAAATTCTTTTTTCCAGTGTTTGCTGACATCTAGGAAACAACCAGAACTATCTGCAGGGTGCTACTGCACTCAGAGCTTATACACTTTCAAAAAAGAATTTATAACAAAAAAAAATCAAAAAGCGCCTCTTTTCTGGGGGCTTCATTACAGCACAGACAACATATAGCCTACTATAATATTTATCACTTTCAGCAGTGTTTTATGTAACTTCAAAGGGTTGACACCTAGATTTTGTATTTAGACCACTGTATATAGGTATGAGAAGCTTTTCAATTTGGGTAGACCAAATCCAGGCGGAAATCCCCAAAATGGTCCCGAAGCATAAGAGGTTAATTACTCACCCTCATGTCGTTCCACACCCGTAAGACCTTCGTTCATCTTCGGAACACAAATCAAGATATTTCTGATGAAATCCGATAGCTGTCTGACTTCTCAATAGACAGCAATTTAACCAACACTTTCAAGGTCCAGAAAGGTACTAAAGACATCGTTAAAACAGTCAACGTGACTGCAGTGGTTCAACCTTAATGTTATGAAGTGACGAGAATACTTTTTGTGTGCAAAAACAAAACAAAAATAACAACTTTCTTCAATAATCTCTTCTGTTCTGTGTCATTCTGCTATGCTCTCAGGTTCTACGTCTGAACGGCGGCTCAGTATTGGCCGAAGCTCTTCACGTGAGCAGCACAACACATGCGTGTGATGCTGACGCAGGAGCCGGCCAATAGTGAGATGGTGTTCTGACGTAGAAACTGGAAGCTCTGGATATAAAGAGCGCAGCAGAATGACTTTAGTACCTTTCTGGACCTTAAAAGTGTTGGTTACATTGCTGTCTATTGAGGAGTCAGACAGCTATTGGATTTCATCAGAAATATCTTGATTTGTGTTCCAAAGATGGGTGTGGAACGACGTGGGTGAGTAAATAATTACAAAATTTTCATTTTTAGGTGAACTAACCCTTTAAGTCCACACAGGGGTACAGTTGATTTTTATATTGATTCAAGCATTTTGATATGAACACCTGAAGATACTGAACTGATTGTTGTTGAAAGTAATTTATGTGAACCTGTTGTTGAGGAAGAACAAGATTTTATCAAAATAATCAACAAGTTGGGTTGCCTTTTTCTTAAATTAGAAAGTGTTTCAAAATGTTTTGATATTGAGATTAAGAAGCTGTCTGATTGATGCATAGAACTGCTAATTTTAGAGTTCTAATATGTTTAATGTGTAATTGAACGTGGATGTTTATTGCTCAAGCTGCTTAAACCTTTAAAGTGATCTTAGGTTTCTGTAAATGCTTATATTTCTTGGATTGTTGTTCCTTCTTAATAAATGACTCTTAACTGCACATTGTCTCAGTATTTTGTCACATTATAAGAGCAACATTTTTTTTTTTTTTTAAAGTTATATCTATGGGCTTTTTGTGCCTTTATTTGGTGAGGACAGTAGAGAGCAGACAGGAAAGCACTGGGCAGAGAGGGGGGCCGGATCGGCAAAGGACCTCGTGAACACATTTGCGCCATATGTTGGCGTACTAACCACTAGGCTATTGGCGCCGACATAAAAGTAACATTTCATTTAAAATAATTACCAGCACTGCATAAAACTACTGCATAAAATACTAAAATACTAAAAGAGCAAATGGTTTTACTTAATTATATTAATTACATCAAATTAGTAAGTAAAAATTACTTAACAACTAAAAATAAAATAATAAATAAAATTTAACAGGCCAAGTTCCGTACTTGTTCACTTTGTTAATTTTGTTCAGCTTAGTTAATTTACTTAATTTCCTTAGGAGTGAAATTTACTTGAAAAAAAATTCGTGCAAAAACTTGCAAAATAAAAATTGAGTAAATTCTACTTATTGTTTTTTTCAGTGTACCTCTCTACAGATGAAACATTCATTGGATCCACTGGCTTCACTAAAGACCTTCGATTTATTATACTGGGAGGTGATGAAGATCTTATGGATCGCACATGTGACATCATTCTCAGGGAAAGAGCTGAACAAGCTGAGTCTGAAACACGGCACAGAAAGGGTCATGTGTGTGGCAGAAAGATCTCTGTGGTGAAAACACCTTCCACCTGGATGAGTGATGTGACATCATGCTGCTGCTTCTCCTCAAGAGTCAAATCTATCAAGGATCAAATGCTAGATTATGCATCTCTGGTCTTTCCGGGACCTCATGCCTTTTTATTAGCGGTCAACAACAGGAAAGTTACTGGGAGGGAACGTTATCTTTTAAAAGCAATCGATAAAGTGTTTGGCAAAGAAGCCTTAGATTATGCTATGTTATTGATCATTGGGAGAAACGAACCGAAAGGGATCAGTAGTGTCAGGAAGTACGTGAGAAGGGTTTATACATTGGAGGACAATGAACAAAGTGTTCAGAGTCTGTTTAATGAAACTGAAACAATGACACAAAACAAGGAATCCACATTCTTTATTCAGCCATCATATGAAAACCTCATGAAAAAAGCCTTTTCATCATGGGAAAAGGAAAGACATGCAGAAATAAAAAGAGAAACAGAGACACCTCTAAAGAAGGAAATTGCAACCAAAAATGAACATCATGTCAACGAAGTGAATGAATTAAAGAAAAAGTTGAGAACTGCCAAGAGAGAAATTAAAATCAAAGAAAACCAGCATGAACAAGACCTCAATGAATTGAAAGAAATATCTAATATCACTGAAAATAATCTAAAGAAAGACATTGCTAATTTGAAATGTTTGATACTGAATACTTTGATACATTTGAAAAGTAAAGATGGCCAGCAGAAGGATGAACCGGGGGCTGCAAGCACTCACAAGAGTCTGTTGAATCAAGAATTAGAGGCTTGTATAGACAGTCAGGCCACCTTTATAAATATATTTTCTTCAATTACTGATGGATATATTCGTCGTGAGAATGAGCTGAAAGAAAAGTTGAAGGAATCTGAACTTCAAAAAGACATATTGAGAAATATGTTCTCATCCTTTGATGACCGCATTCAAGTTGAGAGGGTAAAAGAGGAAAATGAAGAGCTCCAAAAAGAAGTTGATCAACTAAAGACCATAGAAAGAGAGCTAAAACAGACCCTTAGGGAGGCACAGGACAGAGAAGCACATTTTAAACAGGTAGAAACAGACCTGGCTAGAAGAGAGGCAGATGTGACTAGATGAGAAAATGAATTGGAAGCCAAAGAAAGAGAGATAGCTGAGAGAGAAACTCATCTCGGGGTCAGAAAGCAACATTTGTCCTGGTGGTGAGTATTTTTACCATTCATAATGTGATATTTCTCACCAGAGAAGAACTGATATTACATATCATATGTTTCATGGATTATTTCTGTGAAATCTCTAGATGAAAGAGGAGAGAGCAGAGAGGAAGCTGCAGAAGCCAGTGGATCACATTAGTACGAATCTGGAGGCTTCAAACGTGAAAGACGAAACAGCAAAGAGTTTGACCCACCCAACAGTAAGAATTCATCTGCAAACACATAGCCTATTGTGATGAATATAATTATCACAGTAGTTTAGGAATTGGGCAACTTCGGTCCTACTTAGCAAACTGGCAGCTCCAGAAGTAATGCCAAGATTTATATTGAACTCTGTCATGGAAACTAGCATGTATAAACCTTAATTACCTTAACAATCTGAGTTATATTAATAAATATCCTGATGCATCCAAGCTTTATAATGGCAGTGACCGGGACCAATGAGTATGAAGCTCAAGAAAGTGCATCCATCCTGTTGTGACACTTATTTATTATGAGTATACAGGACAGGATATTTGGATGGATGCACTTTCTTCAGCTCATACTTGATGATCCTCGCTCGCTACCATTATAAAGCTCGGATGCGTCAGGATATTTATTAATATAACTCTGATTGTGTTCATCAGAAAGAAGAAAGTCATATACACCTAGGATGGCTTGAGGGTGAGTAAAGCTTGGGCTAATTTTCAATTTAAAGTGAACTAATCCTTTAAGGTATTTGAGGAAAATATTCCAGGATTTTCTCCATATAGTGGACTTCACTGGGGTCCAAATGTCAGTTTCAGTGCAGCTTCAAAGAGCTCTACATGATCCCAGACGAGGAATAAGGGTCTTATCTAGAGAAACCATCCGATGGTTTCTCTAGATAAGACCCTTATTCCTCGTCTGGGATCGTGTAGAGCTCTTTGAAGCTGCACTGAAACTGACATTTGAACCCCAGTGAAGTCCACTATATGGAGAAAAATCCTGGAATGTTTTCCTCAAAAACCTTCATTTCTTTTCCACTGAAGAAAGAAAGACATGAACATCTTGGATGACATGGAGGTGAGTAAATTATCAGGAAATTGAAAGTGAACTAATCCTTTAAATTACATTAAACTGACTTTAAAAACTGAGTTAAATCTTGTATAAATAATAAAAAAGTGAAAAAATGCTTAACTTATTTTGATGAGTTAAAGCAATTTATTGATCATAAATTCTTTTTTACAGTGTAAATCAGTTGTACCCTTGTTATTGCGGTGCATTATGGGATTGAATGAGTGCACTTGATAACGTCTTGTCATCCACTATGGTTTCGGACACCACTACATATGGCTGCCCCCTCAAAGTCTGGCCTATTTAAGGGTATAGAGGGTGGATTTCAGACACAGCCATTGTTTGATTAGGGCTGGAGCTAAACTCTGCAGGACAGTGGCCCTCCAGGACCGAAGTTGCCCATCCCTGCAGTAGATCATTAAGACACATCTACTGTACATGATGTCATTTTAAAGACACTAGACAATTAAACATTCTTACATGTAGCATGTTGTACAAGGATATCATCACTTTATACATTGAAGTTGAAGGCCATTCTCTTCTTATTCACAACTTCCCTATACTCTAAAAATGCTGGGTTGTTTCAACCCACGTTTGGGTCAAATATGGACAAACCCAACCGCTTAAATTTAATTCAAAAATTTAAACCAACAGTAGGGTTTGTCCATATTTGACCCAAACATGGGTTGAAACAACCTGGTATTTTTAGTGTACACATTTAAAGGCAAAAGCACATAAATAAAATGTATACACAATAAAAAATGCCTCCTAAAGTAGTCTTTTATCTGTTTATCTGTCTGCTCCTAGTGCCTGGAAGTGAACGTGGACCTCTAGATGCTCTCTGAATGGATAGATGTCATTGTGTGGATTTGTCAGGTTTTCAAAGCTTACATTTTTGAAGTTTTACTTCATCAGTATTCAACAGACTGTTCAAATGTTCTTCAATGTGGGTGCAGCTGAATGTCAAAAACACTTGCAGGTTCTATGTGGACTTCTAAATAAACACTTCAGTGAATGTTTACAACACAAGATAACTGACCGTTTACCTCACTTTGTTTTTAAGAGGTACCTAGAATGAATGAACTCTAATAATTATTTATAAGATTGCTCTTTAAAAAAATATATGCAAACAAAAACAACTCAATAGACCACACTATATTTATATAGTTATTTCAATAGGTCTGGGTTGAGTAAGAAACACTCTTTCACTTGTTTTTTGGGCTTGTTCACAGTATGGCACAGAGAATTTCTTGTGAACTTCTTGTTTTTATGTTTCACTAAGAACATTAAAGCTGTGGCCGAACAACACCATGAGCTTTTGGTTATTGGCGCAATATTGCCTCAGTCATTAATGGTCATTTTGAACAGGACATAGATTATACACTTCTTTTAAGAGTTAAGAGTTGTCAAATAATGATTACTTCTGTTCAGTCTGTTTTTTAACAGGAGAAGCATTCAAACATGAAACAAGAAGATCAATAGACTTGATTAAAGGTTGAGAAGTATGGTGCTTGGACATAATGAAGCTTTTTTGAATCAAGCATGTATCATGTTCAGACATCTACAGGGGAGGTTATGACTGTTGTTGGTGATGTTAGTTTAGGGAGGGTCAATATTCGAACAAGCGTCAACGTGCCCAAAAGTTAGTGTAGGTAAATCCAACATTCAACTCTTTTGTCTGAAACATGCACTGAAACACCAAAAGCAAGGTAAAACTTTATTGTTGTGGAGGAAAATGTTTTTAAATGTATAGCCAAAGAGTCTTTGATTATAACAATGTTTTCAATTTTATTGCTGTGTTTTTGTACTTGAGATTCGTTGATGACTATGAATGCCTTATGTTTTCCTATTTCCTATACACAATATAGAGCCACTGACCTTTATGGTTAGTATATTCACTGAAAAAAAATTGTGGTGAAGTAAATGCAGCAGTAACGATTTTGTGTTTTCTACATTGAAATATACATTAAACATTTTGTACTTAATTCAAGCATGTATGAAAGCTCTTACCTTTAAGTAAGATTGTTTGTTACATTTATATATGTATGCAGTGTTGGGGAAAGTTACTTTTGAAAGTAATGCGTTACAATATTGTGTTACTTCCTAAACAGTAACTAATTGTGTTACTTAGTTACTTTTTTTGAAAAGTAATGTGATACATTACTTTTGCGTTTCTTTTTCTTACCTGGGCTGGGCTTGCTTCCTTGTTTTTTAACAAAAAAACAAAACAAAAATGTTCTTTTTTTTTGGCAAATGAGTCTGAGCTGAGTCTGAAACACGGCACAGAAAAAGTCGTGTGTGGCAGAAAGATCTTTGTGGTGAAAACACCTTCCACCTGGATGAATGATGTGACATCATGCTGTTGCTTCTCCTCAAGAGATTGTGCATCTCTGGTCTTTCCTGGACCTCATGCCTTTCTTTTAGTTACTGACAACAGCCTGTCATATTACATCTAAAAAAAATCAGCTTTAAAAGAAAAGGATGAATTGGAAAACATTTTTAGAGAGACTGAGAATAAACTAAAGAAAGAGATTGACACTTCGAAATGTTTGATGCTTGATACTTTAAAATCCTTAAAAACCAAACACAGTCAGCATGAAGTGGAACCAGGCGTTTCAAGTGCTCATGAGAATCCATTGACTAAAGAATTAGAGGCTTGTAAAGACAGTGAGACAAACTTGACAAATATATTTTCATCAGTTGTTGATGAGCTTAATGATCAGTTGGAGACTTGGAAAAAAATGTATTCATCCATGGTTGATGATAATGTTCAAAAACAGCTAAAAAATGAGAAGCTCCAAAAAAAGGTTGAGCAACTCAGAGCAAAGGAGAGCGAGCTAGAGCAGAAACTGATGGAGGCAGAGGACAGAGGAAAACAGGCTGTTAAGCAGGAAGTGGCAACACAAGATAGAATTCTATCCACAGTTTTGGATAAACTGCAAGGAAATCTGGACAGACAAGACATGGAAGAGGAACATAAAGAGAGAGAACAGCGTGTAACCAGTGGATCAGAACATGAGCGCCGTAGCAGCATAGAGTCAACTTCCCCTGCTTGTAAGTGACTTCACCATCCATAATCTCATACAGAATTTGTCACCTCAATTAAACTAATGAAGACATTTCCAAAAAAAACTATTTGATTCTATACATTTCTAAACTGTGTAAGCATGTCACATATAAACAATTTCAATAACTTTTTAAAATGCAGTATCTGTACTTTTCAATGCAGTACAATGAATGCAAAGGTATCATAAAAGGAGTTCAAACAACTTATTCCAATCTCCCGTTTATAAACTATAATCTGGTCTGATTTGGTTCATGAGTTTAAATGACTGACTTCAAATGTGGTCATTCATCATTCAAGATATTATTTGTCCTTAAAATATGTAGCACATGAGTTGTATGCTCTCTGAAAGCACATTTCTGTACAAATTAATATTTAAAAGTTACCTCAAGTTGTTCCTAACTTGTATGAGTTTCTTTGTTCTGCTGAACACAAAAGAAGATATTTTGAAGAACGTTTGTAACCAAACAGATGATGGACAACAGTGACTTCCATAGTGGGGTTTTTTTTCCATATATGGAAGTCAAGAGGGTCCATCATCTGTTTGGTTAACCCATATTCTTCAAAATATCTTCTTTTGTGTTCAGCAGAACAAAGAAACTCATACAGGTTAGGAACAACTTGAGGGTGAGTAAACGATGACAGAATTTTCATTTCTGGGTGAACTATCCCTTAAAGATAACATTTGTTTCAAGTGAAAACACTAGATAAAACTCTCTGATGTGTTGTTCCAGTATTTGAAGAAGATAAAGACAGACCTCTAGATGAAAAAGTGGGAGAGGTAAAGAGCAGAAAAGAAGGTTCACCTAACTCTGGAGCCTTCAAACATGAGCGGCGGGGCAGTATTGATAAGCCACCCATCGATAGTAAGTATTCATCAGTTCAAGCATCATCCTAAACACTACAGCACAAGTTGTGTCATGCTTTGTTTCCTTTCTCCTAGTGTCTGAAGGTCAAAGTGGAAAGAAAGATTCACAAGCCAGTGGATCAAGTGAGTCTGGATGATTCTTCAATCTGTTTCTTGCCCATTACATATCAGTAGGATATGGCACCTAAAATGAACTGTGTGCTTCTGTTTCTAGTGTCTGGAAGTGAACACAGACCTCTAGATGCTCTCTGAAGATTGTGATTACAAACAGTGAATTTAAGGCTTTTCCAGCTTTTCCAGTGAAGTGTAGTTCATTGTTATGCCTTCAGGAAAAGACCACTGAAAACAATTCATTCAGTAGCACACACACACACACTCACACAGTAGCAGATCCTCTTTATGTGTGAAACACCCAACATGACAGATGCTAAGGATAACACTTATTGCATAACATCTTATTGACTGTTGTGTATGGGCAGTTGAACAGTTGGATTTAAAGACAGTATTAGTAAATGAAAACAGAGATTGTAAATTAAACAGAAACCAAAATGTCATAGCATAATGTCTGCAACATTATATTTGAAACAAAGTTATACCTTTTTTATATAAAGGTATAAATTTAAATTTAACAAGATTTTTCTATTGCAGAGAGTTACCACTTTGTTTTTATTTTCCATATGTAAGAAGGATAACTAAAACTGTTTTATTATCTTTCAGGTTTCTCCTCTCAGTATTTACAGTTGTTAGATGATCTTATTAACAACTTGCCAACTTGACTGGGTGGGATCATCATTATTACCTTCATACTTTTGGCACATAATATTTAATAGTCAGATTAAATACAGATTTTCAAACCTATATGTAAAAGATGATCTGTCCTGTATCAGCATTATCAATTATTGTATCCTTGATCAAGGAACTAAACTTCAGGTTGAACTACAGGTTGAATTAAACCTGTAATAAAAATGTGCTTGTTGCTTTGGTTTAAATTGTGAATGAACAGACGCATTTTTCAGGTTTTGTTTTTGTATATATGTTGAAAAAGTGTATTTAAATTGTAAATATATTTAATTTAAATAAATGATCTGCATGTTCTGCCCTAAAAATTAAAATTTGTAACTGGAAACTTGTATTGACAAAGCTTCATAATGCAGATGATGTACCGACTAGGTTGCAGTAAGAGTTGTTTCGTTCAAACTGAAATAATTTAAATAAAATAGCCTTCATTGTTTTTTTTTTATTAGTTTAAGTCTTCTGCATGACTTACAGTCATTTCAATTTAAAAGACATTGATTTGATATGTTCATAATGTTTCATTACGAGACACAACAATATTGCCAAGTTAGTAAGCTGTGATAAAAGTATCAACCAAATGACACTTTTAATCTAGGGAGGTTAAATAATAAAAGGATAAAGGAATAAGTCATACCAGTTTGGAACATGTCAGAGGGAGTAAATGGTAAGAAAATCTTCATTTTTGGGTGATTGAGCCCTTTAAATTAATGATTTATGATCTAAGGGCACCATCTAGTGAAAATGAGCAGCATTACATTAAAACAAAACATTAAAGGGACCGTTCATCCCAAAAATAAAAATTTTGTCATCATTTACTCACCCTCATGTTGTTTAAAATCCACATGACGATGTTCTTCTGTGGAGCAAAACTATGCCTGGTCTTTTGAGAATGAGAACTGCAGCTGACAATCTTCAAAAAGGACACAAAGGCACCATAAAAGTATTAACATGAATTTAATATTGACTCTATCTACTTTATTAGTTCTCCTGGTCTTACTGTGAACAATTCATCAGTGCACATTATTACAAATAAAAAGTTTGTCTTCATAAACTTATCAAAGTTGCTCTGCAGCTGAATAACTTTCCTTTTCAGCTGAAATCATCTGGTGTTTATCAGAAATACTATATCAGAATAAAACTAGCAGCACAAATCACAGTAAACACAACATAATAGGATGTTTTACTGATTCGAGAAAGTGGATCATATTAAAATATGTCTAAAGCATTTAAAACAAAAACAAAACAAAACAATATTGTTGAAGTTCATGCAAATATCATAGACTTAAGGATGGGCCAGTAAGCAACCACCTAGCAACAACCCAGAACTCCATAGCAACCACCCAAACACTCTAGCATCATGTCAGTGACTTTCACATGGATTTTTTTTTAATTTTACCTCCCTTAGTGATTGCATTGAACATAACATAATGTCCTAATAAAAGCATTTTTGCCAAATAAAGGTACTTTTTATTACAAAATATATAAACACATAAATAAAATTACACTTTCTCATTTTCCTATTCTGTTCTGCAGTTTCACTTCTCTTGTTGTACACTATTCTGGCTTACTTTTGAAATGGGGTGTTATGGCACTGCTAATGTTGTTGGCTCTTTTAGGATCAGTTACTTCTGTTTTTCATTATTTGTCACAAAGCATCTGGTAAATCAATAAGTGTCAAATGTAATTTGGTTTTCCACTTGATCGGTATCTTTTGTTGCTAAAGTGTAAAGGTGATGATACATGGGGCAACTTTTTGAGCAATGTTGCCAGGCAATGTCGCCGAGCGATGATGCTTGGGCACTTTCCCATTGAGAATGGGCATCAAATTTCTATCTGGATACTTTAGATCCGAAATTTGTTGCCCATTTTCAATGGAAAAGTGCCCAAGCATCATTGCCCGGCAACATTGCTCAAAAAGTTGCCCCTTGTATCATCACCATTTGATTGTTCCTCAGAATCTGCCAAGAAAAGTACACTCACCAGCCACTTTATTAGGTACACCTTGCTAGTACTGGGTTGGACCCCTTTTGCCTTCAAAACCGCCTTAATTCTTTATGGCAGAGATTCAACAAGGTGCTGGAAACATTCCTCAGAGATTTTGGTCCATATTGGGATGATAGCATCACGCAGTTGCTGCAGATTTGTTGTCTGCACATCCATGATGTGAATCTGCTGCTCTATTGGATTGAGATCTGGTGACTGAAGGCCATTTGAGTATAGTGAACTCAACGTCATGTTCAAGAACCCAGTTTGAGATGATTTGAGCTTTGTGACATGGTGCATTATCCTGCTGGAAGAAGCCATCAGAAGACGGGCACACTGTGGTCATAAAGAGATGGACATGCAACAATACTCAGGTCGGCTGTGGCGTTTAAACAATGCTCAATTGGTACTAAGAGGCCCAAAGTGTTGCAAGAAAATATATAACACACCATTACACCAGCCTGAACTGCTGATACAAAGCAGGATGGATCCATGCTTTCATGTTGTTTACGCCTAATTCTGACCCAACCATCTGAATGTTGCAGCAGAAATCCAGACTCATCAGACTAGGCAAGGTTTTTCCAGTCTTCTATTGTCTAATTTTGATAAGCCCGTGTGAATTGTAGCCTCAGTTTGCTGTTCTTATCTGACAGGAGTGTCACCAATGTGTCTTCAGCTTCTGTAGCTCATCTGCTTCAAGGTTGCACATGTTGTTTGTTCAGAGATGCTCTTCTGCAGACCTTGGTTGTAACGAGTGCTTATTTGAGTTACTGTTGCCTTTCTATCAGCTCGAACCAGTCTGGGCTGCGTTTCCAAAAAGCATCATAAGCCTAAGTTGATTGTTGAGACCACTGGTGGCAATGGTCTCTATGATCTACTTAGGTTTACGATGCTTTTGAGAAACGCAGCCCTGTCAAGTCATTCTTCTCTGACCTCTGGCATCAACAAAGCATTTTCACCCACACAACTGCTGCTCAATGGATATTTTCTCTTTTTCGGTGGACAAACTCATGTGTAGCCTGATGACTGAATGAGTCACTGAGTTGACTGAAAACACAAAAAGAGAAATGATTATCAGTTACCATGAAAACTAAACTGCTTTAACAACAGGATTGAATTACAGAGTCAAACAAACTTCACACCAAACATCTTGAATGACTAAACTAACACCGGCACATCAGTCATTCAGTTCATGGATGCACAGTTTGTCATTCTGTGTTTATGAAGAGGGAGTTACTCTTCATTCTTAACAGTAAATGTTAGTCATCGCATCAGTGTAAAATATAGAACTTCCTTTTTTATTCTTAGAACATCTCGGAGAATCGGACACCAAAACTGTTGCTTGGTTTCTCAAACTGCTTGGCTTCATTAGATGCTGGTGAAACCAAAGATTGCAACATACATTTGATTTGGAAATGATTTAATTCCATGAAAAACAGATGAGGGGCCTCATTTATAAAGCGTGCGTATGCACAGATTTGATTTTAGAGTGTGCGTACGCTTAAATCCACGCCAACGCTCATATTTATAAAAGCGGTCTTTGACGTGGAAAAGTGCATAGAGCCACGTCAGGGTCTGAGCAGACATACGCACTTTTCCTTGTCAGATTACTGCAGGTTTTTGGAAATCTAAGCTATCCTTCAACTCGTCATTCTAAATTAAAGGATCTGGTCGATGACTGGTGATCTTTTATATGTATATGACATTAATTAGGTGTCACTTACAACGCGGAGAACTGAAACCATTCAGTTCACGATTATTCGCGATTTACAGATTTCACATCTGAAATGGGGAACTCATAGTTCATACAGTCATTAGTGTTGTTCAGAAACAGCGATGATGAAGTACCTGGTGGGATAGGGTGGGAGTCGATATTTCCTCATTGAAGTCTATCATCCAGTCCTCATTTTCCGTAGTCACGACTCCCTCATCCGATGTTGTGGGCTCACACCCCTGGTCAGACTCATAATTGAGCTTCACTTCTGGGGCGAGGGTCAGCTCTGTCCTCTTCTCTTCGGGCTCTGGCTGATGTGTCGCCGCGGGTGGTAGTTCTCTGTCTGCAAGGGGCACACACAAGTGCTCTGCGGTCAGAGGTGGTGATTCGGGCTCTGGCTGTGTCCTGGGTCGGGGAAGGACGCTCTCCAGACACCGGATGAAAGCTTTTTTCCAGTCCATTCCGGTGGTGTCTGGGAGGTCAACGGGGTGATGGCAATTTGCCCCGATCCAGAACAGTGACTTCAGGGTCTCGTCGTCGAAGGGGCAGGTGATGGTGAGAGGGCAGAACTCCTTTGTAAATATTAAAAAATCGTGACTCTTCTGAGCCATGGCTGCAAACTTTGCAAGGTAATCCATTTTAGGTTGGTTGTCCTATAACGCTTCACCACAGAAGACGAAGATGATGATTCAATAACATAAGGATTATTACAATACTCCGATTAACAAGCCAACATGTGAGACAGTGTGCTAAAACACAGACAACAACCAACCATGAACAGGAAGCAGGAAGGAACTTAAATACACAGGGATGATTAACTAAAAGGCAAACAGCTGTGATGATTACTGTAGTGTTCATGGTGACTGATCAGTGGCGGGAAAACAAAGACAAAGAAACACACATGATGAATGTAAACAAGCTAGAGTCAATGAACTGAACTAAATGGAACATAACGGTGACAGGATTCCCCCCCCGGGAAGGCGCAACCTCGCGCCGCGATGACGAAGATATGGGAGGCGGCTTTGGAGGAGAGCGCAGAGGTGGTGAAGGGATGAAAACCGGATGAGGTTTGGTGACAGGAGATGACAGAGGAGTGACGTGATGACGAGGATCCCCTGGCGGCAATGGTTGAGATGGTCTGCTAGCACAGACCCAGAGCTTGCCAGTGCCGACAGCCCACGGTGGAGTCGAGAGAGGGAGGAGTCCAGAATCATAAGGTGTTGAGGCTGACGACAACTGGGGGATGACCAACGGAGATGCGGCGAAGCGAGCGACATCGCTGGTACTGGGGGCCAAGGTGATGTCGTGGTGACGACCATCGAAGGTGGAGCCAGAGTACCTGAGGGCTGAGGTGAAGCCGGTGTGACAGAGGACAGAGGCGAGACTGACTGGAAGGAGGAACCTGCTGCAGCCATAGGGGTGGAGGGACAGAGTGCAGCAGACAGCCCGCAAGTACGTGGCAGAAGTGGTGTCACGACTGACAAAAGTGGAGCCGGCAGGACGAGGGAACCCGGTGGGGCCGCCAGTCTGAGGATCTCGGGTGGAGCCTAAGGTGGAATTAGCCAAGATGGAACCGACAGGTCAAAATGGAGCAAAGAGAACAGAGGCCGGAGGCGAAGCCGCAGGATCCTCTCGCACGGACGCTGCAGTTGGATGCATGACCTGTGGCTCGCCGTCACAGGGACTACCCGGAGACGCCGCAGGGCTGTTGACATCCGGCAGTGGCGGGGCTAGAGGACTAGCTGAGCTTCGCGGTGCAAAACAACATGACAGAAAAATGGTAAGAATAGCACACTCCATGCAGATCGATGAAATGGGGAATTCATAGTTCATACAGTCATTAGTGCTGTCCAAAAACAGCAATGATGAAGGTACCGGATGGGATAGGGTGGGAGTCGATATTTCCCCATTGAAGTCTATCAGCCAGTCCTTATTTTCCGTAGTCACGACTCCCTAGCCCGCTGATGTTGTGGGCTCACACCCCTGATCAGACTCATTATGGAGCTTTACTTCCAGGGCGAGGGTCAGCTCTGTCCTCTTCTCCTCGGGCTCTGGCTGATGTGTCGCGGCGGGTGGTAGCTCTCCGTCTGCAGGGGGCACACATGAGTGCTCTGTGGTCAAAGGTGGTGATTCGGGCTCTGGCTGTGTCCTGGATAGGGAAAGGACGCTCTCCAGACACCGGATGATAGCTTCTTTCCAGTCCATTCCGGTGGTGTCCAGGAGGTCAACAGGGTGATGGTAATTTGCCCCAATCCAGAACAGTGACTTCAGGGTCTCGTCGTCGAAGGGGCAGGTGATGGTGAGACAGCAGAACTCCTCTGTAGATGTTAAAAAATTGTGGCACTTCTGAGCCACGGCCGCAAACTTTGCGAGGTAATCCATTTTAGGTTGGTTGTCCTATAACGCTTCACCACAGAAGACGAAGATGATGATTCATTAACATAAGGATTATTACAATACTCCGATTAACAAGCCAACATGTGAGACAGTGTGCTAAAGCACAGACAACAACCAACCATGAACAGGAAGGAGGAAGGAACTTAAATACACAGGGATGATTAACTAAAAGACAAACAGCTGTGATGATTATTGTAGTGTCCATGGTGACTGATCAGTGGCGGGAAAACAAAGACAAAGAAACACATGTGACGAATGTAAACAAGCTAGAGTCTGTAATGATGGGTCGACAGAATGTGGATCCATTTGCAGCTTTTATTAAAAGGACTTACAATGCAGACAGGGCAAAGGCAGAGGCATAAACAGGGACAGGCAATGGTCGAGGCAGGCGGCAGACAAACAGAATCAGGGTTCAGGCAAGGATCAGGGCAGGCGGCAACACAATCAGAGTCCAGGAAACAGGCAAAGATCAGGGCAGGCGGCAAAGGGTCTCAGGGAATAAACAGTCCAACCGATAACAGGTAACAGTCCACGGGAAAACGCTCAGAAATGATCACCAAGGCAAATCAAGACTTCGCGATGTGTGTGTGTGTGTGTGTGTGTCTTAAATAGTGTGAGTGTGATGCAGTTCAGGTGTGTGTGCAATCAGTCCCAGGAGTGAGGGCCCATGGGAAACGTAGTCCGAATGACAACTGATCAGTATTCCGGTGATGGCTCCCTCCAGTGGTCCGGAGGAAGGGCCGAGGGAGCCACATTCGTGACAGAGTCAATGAACTGAAGTAAATGGAAAATAACGGTGACAATTATGACAAGTAGGGCCGTGAGAGAATGGCACGAGGCCGGTGGCGTGATTGTTAAGGAGTGCGCACTGCACTGGTCTCGTATCTCTCACGGAGGAGCTCCGGAAGCATAAAGGGAGAAGCGACGACAGTGAAGGACGAGAGTGGACCAGGCCTGGACTTTATGTTATGTTTTGCTTTGTTTATTGCCATTTTTTACTTTCGTTTTGTGGTTTGTGTATTTTATATATTAAAGTTACGCTGAATGGTCGCCGGTTCCTGCCTCCTTCTTCCCTGAACAATGAACTGTGTTACAACAATATACTTAATCAAGGGTGAAGATGTAACTTTTCCTATGCTGGACATTGCTTTTGGCCACTATTATATATTAGTTTAAATTCAGTGTCGACTTCTGAACTCTAATGCATGTATGTTGTGTTTTGTCGTGTGTTAAAATCCCAAGGTTTTCCCCCATGCCTCTAGCCTGAAAAAACACAAGACATGGGAATCTTCAACATATCGGGTGTCTTTCCGTGAAGGAAAAGGAAAAACACAATAAAAATATCATTAATTCATTCCTCAGATTAGTGTGGCGTGGCAGGTGTTGTGGAAATTCCATCATACATGTAAATCTGATCTCAACAAGTCCCCTGAATTGGGAAACCCAGACAATCAAATTCATACCATGATGATGCAATTAAATTGATGTGCTACTGGCAGGAAGATTACACCCAAAATTTTCCAGCTACACGAGATCCAGAATGCTCTGTGATTACATGAGCACCATTAATGCTATTGAAATGAGATGGTTTATGTTTTCACCTTGAGCATTATATAAACAAAATCCCCTGATATTCTTTACTGTCACAAGATGCTTTATCCAAATCAAAAACATAAGTAGTATTACAGTAATGTAAGAACCTATTACAGAGAAATAAATCTTTCTTATTGAACTGTAAATTAATAATTCAACCGAATATTAAAATCATGTCATTTTACTCACCCTCTAGCTTTAACTAACACTAACAATGAGCAATACACGTTACAGTAATCTTTGTTAATGTTACATGATATAAAAACTGTTCATTGTTTGTCCATATTAGCTCAGGTTCATTAAATAATGCTATTCATTGTTAGTTAATGTTAACTAATGTAGTTAACTAAAGTTAACAAATGGGACCTTATTTATAAAGTCTTTTTGTGGTTATTTTGAAGCTTCACAGACTCGGTCCTTGTATACTTTCATCACATGATAAGAAAGGAAGGAAGTAAATAAGAGTCATGCGATATGTCGGTAAATGATGGCAGATCTTCATTATTATTCAAGGGCAGTATCTGTGATAAATCCTTTTCCTTCTTTTTTTTTTTAAATCTGAGGAGGATTATTGTAAAATGATACTAAATTCCTTCCAAGTCTCTGCATGTTGGCCAAAATGAAACTGATGGACAACTTGTGAAACACCCAAAGGACTAAACCTGGGAAGAAAGACTAAAGTGTTCAGGAGAAACAGACGATCTAAAACCGAGAATTTTCTTTCAACAAAGTATATAAGAATCTAAACGATACTAAACGATATGATGTCAGTGAATTTACATGTTCATCCCAGTGATGGTTTACTGGATTCCGTGGTGATTTAATGGTCCTGTCATCGCGTTCTCGGTATCCCTATAGATGAAGTGAAGCTGGGTTGAATTATTCAGGATTTTTCCGCGAGACTGGATTTTCTTGAAAAGCGCCGCTTCACATGACGACGCACAACCAATCAACAGCGAGCGGGAGGAACCGCACACGCGCTTGAAAAGCGTTTTGCAGCTGTTCCTCTCCACAATCCTACATAAACAAAACACAGAGCCACATGTCACAGTCATCTGCAGCTCATGAGATTCATCATTAAGTAAGCAAGCAATTTTGTGTATAATCCGATCTCTACTAATAGGTATAGAGCAAATGAAATGAAAGCATAGTTATTGATTTTAATTTACTATTTTAATATAGTTTTAAGTTTTAATTTAATTTGTCATTTTAATTTGTCATTTTAAGCTGTTGTTTACAGTGCGTACTTACCCAATATAACATCCTGTGGTTTTGTGGAAGGTGGTTTTGCTGCAATCTGTATTTCTGCAATATGATGCACTTTAAAAGAGGCAGTTTTGTGCACAAAGAAATTGGGCTCTGATAGAGTAAAGTGTCATGGTAGTAAAAAGTGATGGAAATTTCTATAGTGAATATAAATTATGCTGGATATGGAGGCTCAGAAAGCTAAATCCACTGAGTTACATTCAGGAGCATAAATGATTGGACTAATCTTACAAGTTTGTTATCTTTTTTTTTTTTTTTTTTTTACATTTATGTAACTTTTTAAAGTCAGTTACATAAAAATGTAGACTTGTATAATTTGAATCTGCAAAGTAAAACTAATTAACCCCTTGGCTAACTGCTAGGTGGTCAGAATAGTTCTTAAAGGGTTAGTAAAACTATGTTTTTTTACACTTTGCACTTCCTTGGAGTTCCACAGAAATATGTAAAGTTTTTGTAAGAGACAGTGACATATTCTATTCAGATTTCACTGCGCAGATGTTAAACGTACTCTAAATGTATGATTGTTCAGATATACTCTGTATAATACAAACATACGGAGTATTCCTAAAGACTGATCGTAGTTAGGTAGTTTACACTTCTGGTTAAGGTCTAAGCATTTTTCTGTAACACTTTACAATAAGGTTCATTAGTTAACATTAGCTAACATTAACTAATAATGAACTGCACTTATACAGCATTTATTAATCTTTGTTAATGTTAATTTCAACATTTACTAATACATTATTAAAATCTTGTTAACATTAGTTAATGCACTGTGAACTAACATGAACAAACTATGAACAACTGTATTTTCATTAACTAACATTAACGAAGATTAATAGATACAGTAACAAATGTATTGCTCATGGTTAGTTCATGTTACCCTTTTTTCTATACAAGTATGAATTTCCTCATTCATGCTGAAGTGGATAATCTTTAGAAAACCCATTTGTGTATTCATAACTCTATAGAAAATATTTGTGGTTTAGTAGTGGGTTGGTATCCCAAAGGTTGTTGGTTGAATCTCAAAAAAAATGAAAAAGGGGACTTACTAGAGTAAGTAGTTTTGCCACCCACTTAACCCCAGGTTACCCACAGGTTACTCACTCTCCCTATTTTTTATGAGTGACTTTATGTAAGCATGTGGGTGTTTTTTTTCTTTTCTCACTATCTCACAAGTTTTTTCCTGTGAGGTGAACTATAGTAACTGGGGGAATCCAACTTAAAAGTCACTAGTTTCCTACTAATGTTCACAATCAACAGCGAATGATCACCAGCAGTAGAGTGAAGTGCTTGATAATATCATCAGTCCTCTCAGTCCCACTATGACTGTTTGAATGTTGAGAAAAAGTGTCTATTTATGATGTACACTTACTGTCCGGAAGGTACTTTTTGCATACTACTCAAAAACGTAGAATACAGTTGACTCAAGTCACTTGTCAGGTCATCTAATGGGAGTTAATTAAAAACAAATCGGCGTAGGAAGAAAAATTTTCACTCCGAAATTACTAGTGAATAGCACAAATAATTACAAAGAAATGACAAGTAACACAATTACATGTAAAATTTGGAAGATGAAAGACTAAAAAAGTATATATATATATATGTGTGTGTGTGTGTGTGTGTGTGTGTGTTATGGAAATTGCTGTCGGTTATTGTTAGTGGGAAAATATGAGTGAAACTAACTGGATGACCTTAATTTAGAAAGACATGGACCTTTTTGAGGAAGAACAGTCACTGTATCTCTCTGTCTGTGCGAGATAATCTACCTGGGGCTCTTTAGGTTTTGTCCCACTGAATCGGCTAATGTGCTGAATCATCTGGTCACTGGTCACACACCGATGACCCATATTTGACTCACGTGACAACTGAGCAACAACAAAAAAAAACTGCTTTGTAACTGTTATTAATGCAGACTTCATTGGTTCAGTGAGTGGTGTTTGTAAATCAAGAAGTGATTCGCTGCTTATTCATTGTGGCTCATGACATCAGTGACCAGAATATCAGCAGACCTGCTCATACATAGACACACGCACAGACACCTCACAACCAGCTCAGTCTGGGCATCAGATCAAGAAGATTTTGTATGTGATACCAGCCTGATGTGTTGTCTTTACCTGCAGGGGTCAATGAGGGGAATGCTGGTTATCATATTCCAGGCTCTGCTGTGGCCTGCCGTTTCAGGTATGACTGATATACATTACACATATCTGTCTATTTTCTGTTTTAAATGATAAAAGATTAATCTTGAAACTGCTAAGTGAGAAAAAATGTCTCTGTGGTTTCTCCTAAACATTAATGGAGCAAATTAAAGTTTCAAATGAAAAGCTTTAGAGATTCAGAAGAGTCTCAAACTGTGCTCAGATTTGCCAGGATAGTGAACTCAAACATTTCTCATCAAATGATCTGAGCTTCTATTCACATTTACTTTAGCTACATTATAGTCTTACTGATGATGACCTGTAACTCATTTCAAGCAAAGTTAATACATAAAATGCAACTGAGAACTCCAGTGCGTCTATGAAAGTGCAACATTTGAGCAAGAAAATTTACCTTTGATCATTTCACTTCCAGTTCTGAACACTGATGAAGTTGTCTCATATATCTCGTGCTTTAAAGGCTGGTCCTGTTATGCTTTTTCCACTTTCTTTAGAGTGTAATGTTACTGTTTGAGCATGAAAAAGGTCTGAAAGGGAGTTATTCTTCAAACGGAGAAGAGAGGGAAAGGCAGTTATTCTCTATATCAGTGCGCACTGTTTCTGAACTCCCTGAAATGCCTCCATTGTATTCTTCCCAGGAACAAACACGTCACAATATTCCTCATTTAAATAATTCCCGCCCAACACACACGCAGAATAAAGGGGCGGGGCTTGGTTGAGTTAGTTAGTAGTGTATTGAAACTCACGGTTATGGTAAGGGGCGGGACATTTCCCAAACACACTGATCCAGCCGTCCAATCAGAACACATTGTGCTTTTCAGAAGGAGGGGCTTCATAGAGACAGGAACTAAACAGAGCGTTACTGACAGACTGGGAAGAGAGGAGCTGCAACAATGGAGAATATGAGAAAAATAATGTGTTTTTTGAACATTCAAGCATGAAAACCTGTTCATGCTGGTGGAACTATGACGTCACTTTGTAGGCCAGTCGGCAGTTAGCATTACGCTGGTTCCCTCGACAAAAACCGTAGAATAAAATGTGAAAGTATCTTGAGCTTGTGTTTACCATGGACCTTATTTCAGCCATTTAACCAAAAACCCATTGACTTTGGGACGATGGAACCGTAAGTGCTAAAATGCTAAATCGCTTTCGGGTTTTGGCCTACAAAAATGCGTCAGAGTTAAACACTCTATTAAGACTTTGAAAAAGGGCATAATAGGTCCCCTCAAAAAAATGTCTCATGTATCTGTGATTTTCGTCCTGTCTTCCTCCAGCCCTGTTTACAGTAAATGTACAGAAGAGCGCTTACGAGGCAGAGCTACACGGAGACGTGGAACTAGTGTGCGTGTTCTCCACGGTTAAAAGACCTTCAGACCTCACCGTCATATGGAGCCGCGTCAATCCGAAGCCGGACGTGGATGTGTATCGGCTCGAGAATGGCAAAGAAAACCACAATTACACCAGTGCCGTGTTCATAAAACGGGCGCAGCTCATCCAACAACAACTGAATGAAAACAGAGCGGTGTTACACTTGAAAAATCTCCGGATAAAAGATTCGGGAACGTACCGGTGTATCGTGAGAGAGGGAGACGAGGGAGACTACAAGCAAGTCACGCTCAACGTTACAGGTGCTTTTGCCTCACAAAACACACAAGCTTGACAAACAACTCCATAAAAGTAACATTGAAAGCTGCCAACATTTTTAAGGTGTCAGTTGATTGGTTTGCAGTTTAATTAACTTCTGTAATGCGTTATGGAACCCTTAACAATACTGGTGAAACACTAGCTATGTGTGGTATTGAATACTAAATTACTATTTTTTTTAATCCATATATTATATTAAATAGCAATGTTTTTGGCTTCATATACTTTATGCTGCTGTGCATTATGTGCATTCATTTATACATATATATATATATATATATATATAATATATATATATATACCGATCGGGCATAACATTATGACCACTGAAAGGTGAAGTGAATAACACTGATCATCTCTTCATCACGGCACCTGTTAGTGGGTGGGACATATTAGGCAGCAAGTGAACATTTTGTCCTCAAAGTTGATGTGTTAGAAGCAGGAAAAATGGGAAAGCGTAAGGATTTGAGTGAGTTTGACAAGGACCAAATTGTGATGGCTAGACGACTGGGTCAGAGTTCCCGGTCTGCAGTGGTCAGTATCTATCAAAAGTGCTCCAAGGAAGGAACCGGCGACAGGGTCATGGGCGGCCAAGGCTCATTGATGCACGTGGGGAGCGAAGGCTGGCCTGTGTGGTCCGATCCAACAGACGAGCTACTGTAACTCAAATTGCTGAAGAAGTTAATGCTGGTTTTGATAGAAAGGTGTCAGAATGCGAAGTGCATCACAGTTTGTTGCGTATGGGGCTGCATAGCCGTAGACCAGTCAGGGTGCCCATGCTGACCCCTGTCCACCGCCGAAAGAGCCAACAGCGGGCACGTGAGCATCAGAACTGGACCATGGAGCAATGGAAGAAGGTGGGTCCGTGTGCGTCGCTTACCTGGGGAACACATGGCACCAGGATGCACTATGGGAAGAAGGCAAGCCGGCGGAGGCAGTGTGATGCTTTGGGCAATGTTCTGCTTGGAAACCTTGGGTCCTGCCATCCATGCGGATGTTACTTTGACACGTACTACCTACCTAAGCATGGTTGCAAACCATGTACACCCTTTCATGGAAACGGTATTCCCTGGTGGCTGTGGCCTTTTTCAGCAGGATAATGCGTCCTGCCACAAAGCCAAAATGGTTCAGGAATGGTTTGAGGAGCACAACAATGAGTTTGAGGTGTTGACTTGGCCTCCAAATTCCCCAGATCTCAATCCAAACGAGCATCTGTGGGATGTGCCGAACAAACAAGTCCGATCCATGGAGGCTCCACCTCGCAACTTACAGGACTTAAAGGATCTGCTGCTAACATCTTGGTCCAGATACCACAGCACACCTTCAGGGGTCTAGAGGAGTCCATGCCATGACGGGTCAGGGCTGTTTTGGCAGCAAAAGTGGGACCAACACAATATTACAAAGGTTGTCATAATGTTATGCCTGATTGGTGAATACTGCACATTTTGGCAAATGTAGAGTTTGTCCAGGTAGAGTTAGGGGTTGAGTTCAATGCATACAGTGAATTCTCATACTGTATGCACAACATATACATATATCATTAAAAGTTCTAGTATGGTGGAATGGTATTCCAAACTTGTCCATCCTGAACACTCCTTCATATGTTTCTCTTTAACTTGCACCTTGTGTAACTTTAGTATATATTATGTTTATGGTTTCCAGCTCCTTATACTCCCATAAAGAAAAGCATCAGGAAAACAGGTCAGAATGAAGTGGAGCTCTCCTGTGAGTCTCAGGGATTCCCGTCACCTCAGGTTATCTGGAGCGACGGTCAAAACGTGAACCTCACGGAGAAATCCAACAGCTCTGTGCACAATACAGATGAAGATCTCATCAAAGTCATCAGCAATCTGACGGTGAAACGAGATCTTGTGAACAACTACACCTGTTCTTTTCTCACAAAGGGTGGAATCAAGCAGACGGCCACCTTCAGCATCCCAGGTTTGTTAACTACTATTAAGGCCCGCTCATACTAGGGACGATAACTATAATGATAAAGATATCGCATACTCTCTGAGTAGGTACTACATTTGAATTTGAATTTACTTCGCGAATTTAATTGAATTTACTTTGTGTTAAAAAACTATGTATATAGAATGAATGTAATTTGAACGTACTACATCCGTCATGTTATTACTGTCACATGACCTACCAGTGTCAGTTGCGTTGCTTCACTGCCATTCATAAATCTTTTCCCGTGGCCTCATGGGATAGTAAAGTGTCCATCGAATCTCGCTGGAAGTTGTAGGTCATCCAGGGACCTTTCACCTATGAATACTTTGTTGTGCAAATACTATGAATTCTGATGTAGTACTCTTTTGCTGTACTGTTTTTCGATTTTGTAGTAGGGAAGTATTCAATTTCAGACAGTGCAAGATATAAAAATCATTCTAAATGTCCACACCACAACTATATTGATAACAGCACAGAGGAACAATATCGTTGCAATCACTTTGACAATGATTTTTTCCAGCCGATGAACCATATAAACATTGTCAACCAATCAGAATCCATCCTTGAGCATTTAAAGTGACAGATGACATTTACTGACTTAAGATATCAAGTCTTGTTTTTGGAAATTTTTTGATTTAAGTGTGTTTATGTGTGTCCGAAAAATAATCTAGTTTTCCCTTTTAATTAAGTTTATTTTTCTGACCCCATTGGCAGATATTTGCTTTGTTTTAAGCATAAACTCACTTAATATTGATCTGTTTTTCAGAAAACAAGACTCAATTTCTTAAGTCTTTTTGCTTCTCTAGTAAATGTATCTTGATTTAAGAATGTTTAAATATTTGTAATGGAAAACATGACAAAAATACTAAGTAGGAAAATCATTTTTTGTGGTGTGTCAGTCTGGTGGGAACCAAAAGTGTTTAAAAGCTTGATATCATGAGCGCTTCTGAGAAAGATCTGATTATATTATATAAACGAAGAGGCGTAGCACTTTAAAGGAGTTTCAGGAAACAAAGTCTATCACTTTATCTCAATATCAACCTACGGATTTGAAAGTTGCCCGTGTTTTCCATTGCTTATGGCTTGTGTGAAGCAGATTTTCCTTGATGTATTTCTGATATGAGGGGGCAGACGATGTGAAATGTTAAAGATGTACACGCACATAAAAAACAGGTCCAATAAATATGGAGGAGTGCTTTTGGTACTGCTTTTTTCCAACAGACACTAGTCTCATTGTGATGTAAATATGGTTAGAATATGATGTTTCACCCTAAAGCAAGTGTTCATCTTACAAAGTCTGGAGGGTAAGAGTTACATAATATGTCACGTTTATTGTATTCACTGCATGATCACATTCAGTATCAGTGTCGATAGAGTAGTACTGCGTATAGCTTTAATTTAATTTGTGTTTATTGTGAGATACATAGCTCTAAAATCTGATTGGATTATATCATATTATGATATCTGATGATATCTGATTGATATACCATATTCAAAACGGTCATCATTAACTAATACTAAAACCATAAAAAACATTTTCATTACTTGAAATAAACATTAACTGAAATAAAATAAAATACAAAAAACTTATTTTATTTCAGCTAGTTTCCAAGGCAACATTAATAACTATAATAACTAAAATTAAATAAACTAAAACTACATAAATATATTTTTAAAAAAAATAATAAAATTACTAAAACGAAAATTAAAATATAGAATATGATAAAAAAAATATATATAAAGAAAATACAAAAATAAAATCTAATTTAAAATATTAACAAACTATAATAGTGTATATCAAATACATTAAAATAACACTGATTCAGTTGTAGTAAAATAGTGTATATAAAACTAATCTTAATTACTTGAAATAAAATAAACATTAACTAAAATGAAACAAAATATAAAGAACTTAAACATATATATATATATATATATATAAAATCAAAGTGTTTCCACAAGAAAGTCCATCACTGCTTATTTTAAATGACAGATGTTGAGCGCTGTTTAACAGCAGTTTTTCTTGTTTTCACAGATGAAATCCTTCATGAGTGTTCTGCTCAGTACATGTGGATTGGAGCTGTGGTCGTCGTGCTTTTAGCCATTGCCTTCATCTCCATCATCCTGCGCAGGAGAAAAAATGGTACTTTGCTAACATTGCACATTCATTTACATATATTTAAAAAAAAAAAAATACCATTATATAGCTAAAACCCGAATTCCAGAAATGTTGGGATGTTTTTTTTTAATTTGAATAAAATGAAAACTAAAAGACTTTCAAATCACATGAGCCAATATTTTATTCACAATAGAACATAGATAACATAACAAATGTTTAAACGGAGAAATTTTACACTTTTATCCACTAAATGAGCTCATTTCAAATTTGATGCCTGCTACAGGTTTCAAAAAAGTTGGCACGGGGGCAACAAATGGCTGAAAAAGATTCAGCAGGGAGAACATCTAGCAACTAATTAAGTTAATTGATATCAGGTCTGTAACATGATTAGCTATAAAAGGGATGTCTTAGAGAGGCAGAGTCTCTCAGAAGTAAAGATGGGCAGAGCTGTGAAAGAGTGCGTAAAAAGATTGTGGAATACTTTAAAAACAATGTTCATCAACGTCAAATTGCAAAGGCTTTGCAAATCTCATCATCTACAGTGCATAACATCATCAAAAGATTCAGAGAAACTGGAGAAATCTCTATGCGTAAGGGACAAGGCCGAAGACCTTTATTGGATGCTCGTGGTCTTCGTGCCCTCAGACGACACTGCATCACTCATCGGCATGATTGTGTCAGTGACATTACTAAATGGGCCCAGGAATACTTCCAGAAACCCCTGTCGGTAAACACAATCCGCCGTGCCATCTGCAGATGCCAACTAAAGCTCTATCATGCAAAAAGGAAGCCATATGTGAACATGGACCAGAAGCGCCGTCATGTCCTGTGGGCCAAGGCTCATTTAAAATGGACTGTTTCAAAGTGGAAAGTTCAAGTTCGGTTTATTTCTAAAGCACATTTAAAAACGGCCACAGGCCGACCAAAGTGCTGTACAACAATAAGAAGAGAAATGTAGAAAAGTGTTCTATGGTCAGATGAGTCCAAATTTGACATTCTTGTTGGAAATCACGGACGTAATGTCCTCCGGGCTAAAGAGGAGGGAGACCTTCCAGCGTGTTATCAGCGTTCAGTTCAAAAGCCAGCATCTCTGATGGTATGGGGGTGCATAAGTGCACACGGTATGGGCAGCTTGCATGTTTTGGAAGGCACTATGAATGCTGAAAGGTATATAAAGGTTTTACAACAGCATGGCTTAAGTGTAGAAGAGTCCGGGTGCTGATCTTGCCTGCCTGCAGTCCAGATCTTTCACCTATAGAGAACATTTGGCATTTCATTAAACGAAAAATATGTCAAAGACGACCACGAACTCTTCAGCAGCTGGAAACCTATATCAGTCAAGAATGGGACCAAATTCCAACACCAAAACTCCAGAAACTCATAACCTCGATGCTCAGACGTCTTCACACTGTTTTGAAAAGAAGAGGAGATGCTACACCATGGTAAACATGCCCCTGTCCCAACTATTTTGAGACCTGTAGCAGGCATCAAATTTGAAATGAGCTCATTTTGTGCATAAAATTGTAAAATTTCTCAGTTTAAACATTTATGTTATCTATGTTCTATTGTGAATAAAATATTGGCTCATGTAATTTGAAAGTCTTTTAGTTTTCATTTTATTCAAATTTAAAAAACGTCCCAACATTTCCGGAATTCGGGTTGTAGTTTTTGACATATACCATAGTAATACCATGATTTTTGGACATGTACCATGGTATTATTTGAAGTGCCTTGGAGTTCCTTGCGAATCACGCGCCATTAAAATGTGTCAGTTGATACACGCTGACGTCTCAATCAGATATGGTGAAGATTTAGGTGTAGCCAGTGTAGATTTGCTTGATTGATTATTTGAGTAATCATGCGAGTCAACATCATATGATATTACACAGCTTAAACAGGAATTCCCTATCTACAGGAAATAGAAACTCAGGTTTTGTCAGCTGACACAGGTGAAAAACTCACATGCTATGCTTTTGAAAAAGATTAACCTTGAACATTCATAAAACACTTTTAGTTTTACATTTTGCCTACACTTTTTGACATATGAAACTAAAATCTGCAGAAACAGGAATGACCCAGTAAATTACCCTAAAATAACCTCAGTCATTACTGACCAATCCTACCATAGCATTGCCAATATTGTAATTGTAATATTATCAGCTATGACTTTGGGTTATATTCATAAACAATACTAATATATTACTCTTACTATTTCTGCAGTATATAGTATACATACTGTGCACTGTATGCGCAATTCTTGGACACCACTCACTTTTTTGCTGTGGTCATGAGACACCAATGTAACAAAGAACTATTTTTGAACCAGTTATTGTGCAATGCCTACTGTTTCACCTATATTTTTAAAGATAGTATTCCATCCCAAATAGCCCATGATTGATGTTTTGTGAGTCAGCAACATGTGACACATAAACAAAGAGTCCCCAGGTTGTTAATCTTCAGTATCTGCAGAAAAAACAACCTGGTTATGTAAATCCCGCATTAGTCACTCACGTGCGGAGTTTCTTTTGCAACTATCTTTTAAGAATATGTAAACATATTGAAATATGAAAACATTGAAATAAGCCTGACAAGGGAAAAAACATTCGTCCATTTCATGACTATTAGCTGAATGCTGAACAGAAGAAGGCTTTTAGTGTGTCTGTCAACATCTGATGATCAGAACAGAAGATATAAAATCATTACTATGCAAAAAAATGCTGTTTCATATCCTCTTTTAATGTGCTGCCATGCGTGAATTCCAATAAATAATCATAAAACTTGAGTACGTGACCTCTGCCTTTGTCTATTTCCAGGTCAGAAAAACAGACGAAATGAATCATCTAAATGCGCTTTCCTGTTCCCGAACTTGACTTCTGCCAACTCTGATTGTGAGTTTTTCACATTTACATAATTAATTTCCAGTACTGTTAGTATTTGAGCTTGTTATGATATGAACGTCACTATAAAGTGACTGTAAAGGCACTGTAAAAACAGTATATTTCCTGTGGATGTTGAGAGCATGCAATACATGTATATGTATATAAATATATATTTTATATATAATATACATTTATATATTTCTATCTAAAGTACATTTTAAAATATAAATATATCAACATGTCTATATATATATATTATTTTTTTTTTTTAATTTTAAAGTAAAGTTTAAAATATATAAATATATTATTGATATCAACATGAATATATATAATATATATATAAATAAAAAAAATCTAAATGTATTATCGATAATATATATATATATATATATATATATATAAAATATCAACATGATTTAAAACATATAAACATATTACCTTTACATAAATGAATATATTGATATACTCTTGCGTTTTTTATATATATATATTTTTTTAATCAAAATATATTTATATTGTCCAAAATATATTTTAAAAAATACATTTTCAATTTACCCAAACTGTATTTTAAGATTGGAAATATATGTTATTGCTCCTTGAAGTACATTTTTTAATATATTTTGGTATTTTAGGGTTTAAACTTAATATATTTTCAATTTGAAAAATACATTTCCTTAATCTGCATATCAACGTATATTTATATTTAGCATGTATATTAAATATATTTTTGTTGTGTGTTTTAAACCTGCAGAATTCCTTTAAGGCATGTTTTTTCATCGTAACACAATAAACTCTCTATTTCTTTTTATTGAACAGTATTTCTCATTTGCATTAATGTCTCTTTTATTCACAGCTTTACTGACAGTGAACGAGAACAGGCCACAAACATGTGACATAACCTCAGAAGGTAAATCATGCTCTTTATGAAAATGAATATGATGATTAGAAGTTAATGGTTAAACATGTTCAGTTCAGTAGAAACAGGAAATATGACTATTACCCTTGAGCCTTTTACCCCCGACTGCAGCAGGACACTGTCTATCATTTGTATCATTTCCTACTGTAAATAGCAAAAAAAAAGTGTCTATATCACATTCTGAAGCACATCTGGAGGCTACATGTGACTGAATCACTGAAGCCTGTTATGAATTCAGCTGATGTGAGCATTAGTCAGATGAAAAATGTCCCCTATTGTGCTGCTCTTGTGACACCTATTGTCTTTGATTTGTGCAGAACTTGCAGAAAAACCTTCATCTCTGAGGGACGTGCTAACACAACAGTATTCACAGCTCGACACAGACGTGGACTTGAAAAGGAAACTTGAGTCATATGCACTTCACAGCAAGTAAGTGATTGAAATGAGGGATTTATGAATCTGACTCACACTTAAACATGCAAAGAGTTATTCAAGTGTTTCTGCTGAATATCATTCATGACAGGAAACTTTTTTAGAAAAACTGACAAATTACTGTTCTTAAGAACAGTGTATACACACACACACACACTGATTTGTGAACTTGCTTGCACAGCAAAAGACTTTTGCATGAGTCTCCCATTTCACAGATGTTTCTCCTGAGAAAAGTCTCTCACGTGTCTCCTCTAGAGTTTCAGAGATCTCAGCAACATCTCACATATCAAATGACCTGAGCTCCTATAGACATTTTATAGTCCTCATATAGAGGTCAACAATTGTCTCATTTTATTTTCTAGGAAAAGTATCTGAGACAAAGTTGATATGTAACTAAATAGTAGCATAAATAACCTTTTTATTACGCTGTTCCTATAAATTAAATTTAGCTGAGAGAGCAACTTATGAGAAATGGAATTTTCCTGTAACCTATATATATATATATTAGGGGTGTGACGAGATCTCGAGAGATTAAAATGTGGCGAAAAGCTGTCTTGTGATATTGCCATGATGGAGTATGAGGGTGAAATTAGGATTGAATATGCCACCGCTACGTTTACAATACACCTCCACTGTTGTTTTGCTTTTTATAGAAATAAAAACCTTTTAATTCAGTTGGATAATGGTTGCTTAAATCCCATCCAGCTCATCCAACACGAGCTGCAGAGTCATATGTAGTGCAACAGGAATCAGAGTTCACTGATCACATGACGAGATGACTGACAAGACCATGGTGGAGGATTTGTTGCACAACAGAGCCTAAGTGTCTGACAAATGTCTTACCGTACAGAATCCGTTCCCTATTCATAGAGTATGCATGATTGCAAAATCGAAAGTGAAAATAAAATGCGAGCGTGCATTCAAGCACGATTTCAGTATTCTGCAAAGCTGCTCCCTGATGCATGCAAATATCTCCCAATATGAAAGCTATCTTAGGCTGGGCTGTGTAGCTGTAACCATCTCTAGTTCTGTATCATGCTTGAAGAAAAATTTGGTCTCTATTTGCACTTTGAATATTGAGAGAGTACTTAGATTATGGTTGCACTTATTGTTTGCACTTAATAAGACTAAGAGAAAACTGTTATTCATTTTTATTTATACTGTTTTTATTTCTATGATCAATTTGTGGAAAGGAGTTCAGTTAGGAGGTCAAAAGTTGTAGAAGCTCGTAATTCGTGTACAGTAAGGTCTGAAGAGTTTGTGGCAAAACCTTTTACAGTGCTTGAGTAAAAGTACTGCATATGATAATTCATATTTAGAAAGTAGAACTGAAATGACATTCATTACAAGATGATTAGTTAAAACTAACAAAATGCACCTTCAGACATTTTTTCTAGTCATGTATTTCGTCATTGAGGATTTCTTAAAAATACTGTGTAAAAATCTTGTCTCGTTCTCGTGAACTCAATTTCGTGTCTCTCTCTCTCTATATATATATATAGAAAAAATATGAAAATTATGATTGATTATGAAAAATTATGAGATTTTATTATGGGATATTGTGAAAATATTATATATATTGGTCAGCATGGATGTAATTCTGTGGAATGGTTGGTGAGAGTCAAGGAAGGAAAAAAAAACAATAAAAAAGTGAGGGAAGGTGTAACTGTTTTCCAGTAAACTGCTGAAAAACAGCACTGGCTGCTTGAGTGATTACCACAACAAACACATATTACTAAGATTTCCATGCTAATACATGTCATTACTCCCTCTCACTTCCAGAGAAGGCCAATCGCTAAACATCAGCTCCATCCTGCCTGATAAGAAGCAAATTATCCTTCTGCTTGGAGAACCAGGCAGCGGGAAAACCACCGTGGCCCAAATCCTGTCGTCCTGCTGGGCTCGAAGAATCACGGCAGATGCCTTCGACATTCACCAGCTCCATATGGTCGTGTTGGTGGACTGCAGCAGAGCGGAAGGAGACTTTTTCCAGGTGGTAAAGTCCAGCATTAATTATGAAAAACCATTAGACGTGTCTGACCTCAGAGAGACGCTTCTGGGGCCGACGGATTGTTTGCTCATCCTGGACGGCTATCAAGAGGGAAATAAGGTCTTGGATGAAACTCTCGAGGGGTTTCTAACAGAGCGGCAGACGTGCAGGGTGTTAGTGACATCACATCCAGGACAATGTCCAGCCCTGGAGAGAACCATCAGGACAGTATTGCAACTCATTCAGAGACCGGAAGAGTCTGGATCATGATGAAATTGGATACATTTCATACTTGTATAGACAATTACAGCATTGTGGAAGTGTCTGAGTCCCAGATAATGCCTTTCGCTTCTCTGGAATTTTTTTTTTTCCGACTTTTGGTAAAGACTCTGGCTGGAGATCAAACCATTTCGCAATACTTGAATTCAGTTGTATTTTTCAAAGACCAAGTACTGGAAAGGAGAAATGAGATCACGATAATAAAACATTACACTGTAAAAAGTGGTAACCTATAAATGTTATCTTAAAGAGCTGATTTAATTTTTTTTTTTTTAGTATAAATTAATGTTTTCAGTTGATTCGCTGATGTTAAATAACATTTATAAATTGAATAAAACCAGTTAAAAAAAATAATAATAATAATTCCAGTGTATTTCTGCATACTTCTTATCTGGCAGTAATACATGTGGTTTAACTGTAAGAGGAATACAGCAGAACTAATTTGTATGCTTTCAACAAAATATAGTTACAAACTAACCATAATGTGAACGGTTTTATGTGTAAAACTGATTGTGCAAATACAACTTCTCTGTTAGTTTTACTTCACAATTTCTTTAACAACAGTCACACTTTTATACTTAGGCTCTGTATTTTGTTTAGAGAGAGAGAGTTATATTTTATACATATATATTTTTATATTTTCATTTAGTGTATTGATGTCATGATTTTGATAAAAGAAAGAAATGAGCGCAAAAACTGTGGTTATTTTATACTCTTTCAGAAGCAAATTCAAGCAGCTCATTTTGAGGGGTTGGATGGTTGCACAAGCTTCAGAGAAAGTGTTTTCTCACATACAGACAGCGTTGTTTGTTTCACTTTCGTTATGCTTTGATCTTGAGGAGTAACTTACATTTCTGAGAAAACACACTCTGCTTTAACTGGCAGTGGAAAAAAAAGGGAAGTGCATGTTTCCCGCAAAGGGAGGCCAAAAAAAAAAAAAAAAAAAAATTGTCACAATTGCCTGAATGTCATCTGGATGCACTTTATCAGCTGTTGCACTAGTACAGGACGCTAACCATTTTTAACTATTATGACAATACTAAGGAAGAACCAAATGCTGGAGTTCAATTTTAGTTACAGCATTAGATGAACAGACAGGGAAATGTCTGAGGGGAAATTCAGTTACAAAAAAAGAAACCTATACATCTGAGGCTGAGACTAGTAATGCATATATAACGGTACACAAACATGACGGTTCGGTACGTACCTCTGTATTGAAGTCATGGTTCGGTACGGTTCTGTACAGCGGGGGGAGAAAATTAAACATAAAATTGCTTTTTTTTGGTAACACTTTATTTTACAGTGTCATTGTTACATATGTTCCATGTAGTTACTATAGTAATAACTATAAATTATGCATAATTACATGCAACTAACCCTAAACCAAACCAAACCCTAATCCTAACCCTATAGTAAGTACATGAAGTTACTTAACATTACTCAGTACTTAAATGTATATTTACAGTGTAACACAGACACCTTAAAATAAAGTGTAACCCTTTTTTTTATTAAACTGGTTTCTTTGAACAAATGTAATGCTATGCGAGATATTATTTTCAAGCTGTTTTATTGATATCTTTACAAAGTTGAAACAGTGGTTGAGAGGTTACATGTAAACGTCGATCGATCGTCTCTTTTTCTTCTGGTAGCAAACAGCATTGCATTACCGCATGCGCCCCCTTCTGGATTGGAGTGTGATTGCCTGTGACTGACTGTATTTGTCGTGTGCCTACATGTACCAAACTGACGTCCGTACCGTATGGTTTGGGACGAATACATGTACTGTTACACCCCTAATATACATATATTTTACTAGTCTCAGCCTCAGATGTCACGCCCACGGACCGTTGGCTGAAGCCCTGGGTATACTTCGTTTTTTTATGCGTACACTAGTGTATGTGCACAGTCGAACGCACAGGCTTGCAAAGTATACTTCACTTGACTCGTACGCGTACACAGGCGTTCAACCCATGCGCAGTTTTGAGCAATCTCTCGCCACAAGTTACAACCCATGTAAATATCTTTGTATTCTTTCATGCTAGAGTTGTACAAATGAGGGTACTTTCTAACCATTTCGCACAATCTCTCGCCTATGTAGGCCTCCATCGTCGCTGTAGCTTGCATGCGTTCCGGTCTGTTCTGTTTATGCAGTTTTTCTCTGAGTACCTTGTGAATCGACGCCCCCAGGGCACGGTTGCCACCCTGTGGATAAACAAATTACTGCAAAAAAAATTAAATGTGCATGTGTGATCTGCGCATACAAGTATGTGCGGTTACAAAAATCTGGCGGTGTGTGTACAGTATGCGTGTACTCTTCTGATGACGAAAGTCACGCGCACTGTACACTGACCCTTTCGTACGCGTAAAAAGTGAAGTATACTTCAGGCACACAACATCGGAAACACTTCATCATCTGGTTGAATTCTCCAGGATTTCCGGGAGATGTGTGTGTCGCGTTCTTTAACGATCCGCCTGGAAACAAATCCATTGTGATGTCAAACCCCCTTATGGAAGAAGAAAGCCGTCGTGTTGACAACTGTGACAATGAGCGCTTATCAAAATCAACTAAACGCTGGATTTTCAAAAGTTTGTGAAGTTCGCCGCCGCATTGTTGCAGTAAACTTGCACGATGTTCTCGAATGAATTGCATGCCGGTCTGTTATTGTAGGGACATCGACTTTACATTTTCACGCCCCTAAGCATGATGCTGAACCAAACAAACTGTGATTGGTTGCCTCTGGGCGGGGGTAGAGTCCAGACCTTCTGCCGTCAGTCTGGTGCATCAAGTGTTAAATAAATACATTCTTTTTATTTTTGCAGCAATTCTCTGTCCATTGCAAGATAATAATAATGGTTATGTTATCTTGAACTCAAAAACACAAAGGACAGTCATGGGATTATGGTAAAGGTCATCATCAACCAAGATGGTGTAATGACTGAGATAAATCAGACCCAAATATTTGTTTAACAAATATTCTTAACACCCTCACTGAATGCAAGCCAAGGTTTCTGCCCAACCCCCAAGGTAATAGAACTGGTTGCCATGGATTTTTTTATGACCCTGAACTATGCAGACATCTGCAACCAAAAGCCCTTGTGAGTCAAGTTACAGGGAAGGCACAAAGCCTGTAGAAACAGACTCTCCTGCATTCATTTATAGATGAACTATCTATAAATGAACATGCATCCCAGAACAATGTGTGTATGATTATAACTGTCTTGTAAAGGGGCTCTTGCACTGCATGTTGCTTTACACACATTTTATTTTTATGTAAGTGACTTCCTCATTGGATGCAGTGTGTGTTTGTTGCATTAATTGGAGTATAAAGGGACACAAATCCACACGGCCCAGTTTAATCATGCTCAGTCGTAAAAGCTCCCACAGGAGGAATTTTGCCGCTCGGAAATCCTACCCATCTCATTGGTTAGGTCAACCCTCAGGGGTGTGACTTCTCCTGGATCTTAAAAGCCAGCGCATAATGCTCCTCCCTCTCTCTCTTGCTTCTTGCTGGGCAGAAGACGTCAATTGCACCTTCAGCACCACTGGACTGAATTCTCAGGACTTCCTACGGCAACAGTGTATCCAGACGCTCTTCAAAAAGGCCGAGGCCTAATGCATGTATCGTACGATATACTAAATTGCTGCTAATTAGTTAAAGTTGTGAACCTCCTTTGTTAACAAAGGAGCTTTGTAATGAATACTGATGATTCTTTCCGGGTTTTTGACTTTTCCCCATAGCTCCTCATGTTCCTCACTTCCGGTCTCACTCTATCATTCCTCATTTTACCCATGTAAGTGTGACTTGTGTCTATGTATGTGTTTGTTAGTTTAGTTATGTGTTTGTGATTTAGTTAATAAAACTTGTGCACAATACATATTTGGTTCTGACTCTCTGTCTGCAATAGATTGTCTCTTAAATGATCAGATCTTATTACCAGCTCTGAGCACTGTAAATGCTAAGAAAGAATTGTTTTTCTGTGGCCATGAAAAATACCCTTCTCTTAGAATTAATTAATAATCAATACTGTTGAACTGATTTATTGATTGTAATTTTAATGTAGCTACATCAAGTTAATCTGATTAACTGATTCAAATATTTATAATTAATCATAATTAATAATCATAATGAGTTATGAATAATTATTAATATTTCCCCTTTGAGTTAATTCGCTACAATGGTGTGAATGTAACATCTCATATGCAGAATAATTGAAATAGTTTTTAAAGATCTTTTTACTGTAATATCTACCCGATCTGACCCTAAAAGGTGTAACCTAATGTAATCAGGTCTATTAGTCATATTAAATAATACTTTGACTTTGTTATTTACATGTTACCACTTAAAGCACATTTCAGGCTACTCGACAAACAGTGCAATGCAACCAAAGTAGATTGGGCAAGACAGAAGTGTGTGGGCATCGAGGGATTCCCCATGGCTCCTAACCTCTGTTATTTCCTGATTCCTAATTCAATGAGACTTAAAAAAACAAGCCCAACAAAAAAGGAACAAATACCTCTTTTGTTGTTCTTTCTGATTCAAGCTATGCTATCCTAAAACCACATACATGCAAAGGTTCTGGATGGATAAATCCCCTTAAACTCCCATAACTGAATGAAATTTTCAGCATTAAAGTCGTCTAAATGCAACCGTCACTTGCACATATAAACTGCATCCCAATTCAGAGGCTGCATCCTTCAAAGGCTGCATTCCCTGCAAACCATGTTTAAAGCAAAGATAACTATCATGATCTATATATCATTATCATGAAATAAAATTACCCATATTGTAAAATAAGATTTTCTGCATGGAAGGTTTTGGGATTGACAACCATGTTTAAATTAAATTGTGTGTGTACAGAATTCAGGAGTGACTCCAGATCTTGCATTGGTCTCCAAAACAATGTCTTTAGTTTGGTTCTGCACTTATTTAATTTAAATCCAGAAATCACTAGCTAAACTTTTTGGTAGCAAATTCATTTGTAAAATGCAGCTGTTAGTCCTGTAAATAATCAAACCGTGTGCGTAGAGAATGTGTTTAGATGCTCAGATGACAAATGCATTGAGCTCCGTTTATCAAGTTCATAGATGTGTTGAAGTTCAATGCTTTCATTTTCATATTAAATGTAAAATGAGTCGTTGTTAACAAATTTGCAGATAAGAATGCTATTTCTGTTTCTTCACTTCATTTCCTTCTTTCTCATCTCCTCACATCTATACTTTATTTAGGTTTGGTTTGGTTTCTACCGTCAATGTGTCACTGTAATCTATAATCAGATTTAACTTGAAATTCGTTCCTCCTTCTGGGTGCCTGGTTTTGTCTATAAATACTGTCATTCTGCGTCACAATATGTAATATTTCAGTCATTTTGTAATCCAGTGTTGTCCATGAATTCTTATATCAGGACGGACGTTCCCCATATTGAAAGCATTAGATTTTTGTAAACCAGCTGCTTTTGTTGGCTAATGTCCATGTTTGTGTGTTAAAAGTGCTCAGTGAACAACACATGTAACCTCAGGGCTGTTTATGATCAGACTGGACTGAACGGTGCTTTCCAAACCACTCGATCATGACCTCTCTTAACCATTGCTGGACATGATAAACCACAGACACGTTCTGTAGGGGGAATTAAAAAACATTTATAATTGTTCTTTCAAAAATGAACACTTTAGCCGTGTGGACTTTTAGAAAATCTTTTTACACTGAAACTAGTTTGCAATAGTTTAATTAGTCCACTGCCAATCGCCAACAGTGGATTAAATAATGCATTAAATAAAGAGTCATTTTTGCCCTTTTTTCTGAAAGTCATTGAACATTTTTAGATTATACACTCCATATACATGATTTGATAATATTTTCACACTTCTTGCATTAAAAACATTGTTTTTCCTAATGTTCTTCACACAAGCTAAAGAAACACTTGAAGTGTGCTTGTATTTCCATGCATTTTTTATTAGAAGGAGTTTATTTTCAGGACAGTAATGCAGTGTAAACAGCATTTCAGCACGCAGAATAAAGGCACAAAGCATGATTAGATCACTAATGATACACCTAAACACTTTGGCTCTGTACCGTCATGGCTACAAATGTAGCTACCTGCACAAGCAATGAGAACTAAGTGGTCAATGTGGAACACACTAAATAGGCAGCAACTGTGTGCAACAATGCAGCACAAGCACAAGCAAATATTTTTTAAAAATATATTTTAAAAAAAAGGTCAAAATATTGGTCAAAAAGGTCAAAAATATATCTCTAATACAGACGTAAAAGTATATATATAAATATATTATATAATTATTAATATTATTAATGTTATTATTATTTATTTATTTATTAATATTTATTCATATATATATATAGTACTGTGCAAAAGTCTTAGGCATGTCAGTATTTTAGCATGTAAAGGGTTAAATGAAATATATTTTAAATTTGAAAAATATAATTTGTAATCTTTTTGAACCAAAAATAAATAAATTATATATATATATATATATGTGCCTAGTCATGCTAGAGAGAGGAAATGTTCCCAGCAGAGAACATATTCGCGTAAGAGGATCATAAACACGTTCTCTTTATGAGTAAGATTAATGTCCTGTTTATGAGAAGGATGTTCAGCCCTTCTCAAACAATCACAAAGTCAAATATGAGCTTTATAATACAGCAGCTGCAGATGAACCTTTGAGTGAACAAGGAACAAGGAAACTGAATACACAAATACTAACATGAAGGTGATCTTTCATAACAGTCTTCATAATAGTGCTGCTGCCAGAAAAAAACAGTTCCTGATTCCTTTATAGTGTCTCCCTCCTGTTTTCTTTTCACTTCCTGGTGACCTTTAAGAAAAATATCTGAGGAAACACTTCTATTTATTGTCCTGTAGTTCTATTCAATTCTCTTATGTTCTGTTTAATAATTTTATACATTGAGGTCCTTGTGTTAGTCGGCTTGAATGCTGCTGTCGTTAAAACATGCAAAAACAGGATAAATGCATAGTAATATATTTTGTAACAAACATTGTGAATAAAAGCATCCTGACTTTTGGACCCCATTGTATGTCTTTCTAAGTAAAAGCAAAAATGATTTACTTCCTTCCTCTCTCCTGAGGGAAGCAGGAAGTGGGATAAGGTTTTATCTTACTCCCTACAATGTAAGCCTAATCCTTAACAGAGAGTCAGAGAAGGAAGTGAATAAACAAACAAGTCAGCACGTGCTCGATTCCCGCACAAGATTTCCCTGTAGATTCAGAAGAAACTTTTTTTATCAGTTAAAATCATAGGCGCACAAAACTACACAAAGAACATACATGGGTCAATGGCGTGATGCTAATTTAGTTTATCCTTAAAAAAAACAAAAAAACAAATAAAAATCATACACATAGTGACTTGAATATAAGCTACACCTCTTCTGTGATTTTTAGTTTCCAGTTTTAGTTTTCATTTTCCAAAGCTGCTTTGACGCTTCACCAAAGTAATAAAGTAATTAACAATACAGCATGTTATGGAATGAAGTTGAAAGTGAAAATAAAGTACGCTATAGCGCTACTGCCATCTCGTGGTTGAAAGTGGCACCAACATCACTAAAGTTCCGATTCTCTTTGAGCAGATCTCTCACATAGCCTAAATTGTTTTATATAAATGAATGTTTAATTCCCCCCAGTATTTTAGAATATATATATATATATATATATATATATATATATGTGTGTATATGCGATGGCGCATCACACGGTACAGTGTAACGTCCAAAATTGAAAGATATTTCATGCTCTTGTGTTTCTTCAATTTTAAGTGCTTCATTAGAATGATTGCTTTACTTAGAATATTACCAAAACATCAATACACATTCAAAAAGTGATATAAAAGAGGGTTAGTTTACTACTAGCCTATAAAATACAAATGAAAGCCCACTTCACATTCTAGCCCGTTAGATGGCGGAAATGCACCGTCAATACAGCAGAAGACTGCGAAGAAGAAGAGTAACGCTAAACAACAGTTGAAAATGTTGGGGAATGTTCCCATCTTCAGTTATCCCAGGAGAAACAACTGACTTCTACATGACATGTTAGAGGAGAATGAGAGCATGAGTGATTCAGAAGACTGCAGAATGAAGAAAGATGATCCTGAGCAACAAACAGGTTGGTGTCTATATTGATTCTTCACTGATGATTGTTGAAGAACATTGAGGTCACAAACCTTAATGCATTTCAGCAGATTTGGTGGTTGTAAAAAAATATAAATATGACATAATGCAAATAAATAATAATAATGCTTAATATTTAACATTAAAATATAACAAAAATTAAAATTAACTTAATATAAGTTACTATTAGATAGATAGATAGATATTGGCTTGATCTCTATGTTTACAGGCATGCATATAGAATAATCTTGTGTGATTTCAGTGCAATAAAGTCTTTTTTTCAGATCTCAATGCATCAGTTTTCATCATCTTGGTTGTGAAGTGTCTGGACAATGTTTTAAATCACATTTTTCCCTTTTTAATTTAATTGTGACTCTTTAATATGTTTTAACATGTCATTTCAGATCTGTTGGAAGTCATTGAATTGGAGGTTTTACCTAATCATTTCTTAACTGGAGAAAAATCTTCAAGCCGCTCACAGACCGAAAGTAATTTTTCGCAGAGAACAAGAGCTAAAACGTCTTTCCTCTGCCCTCACTGTGGAAAGAGATTCACACGTAAAGGAGACTTCATAAGACACGAACGGATCCACACTGGAGAGAAGCCCTTCACGTGCCCTCAGTGTGGAAAGAGTTTCACATTAGCAGACGGACTCAAAAAGCATCTGCGCTCTCACTCTGGAGTCAGATCGTTTAAGTGTGATCAGTGTGGGAAGACATTTATTTTGCCATCACACCTGAAGAGACACATGATAATCCATGCAGATTTGAAGCCTTACTTGTGTTCTCTTTGTGGAAAGAGTTTTTCTCAGCTAGACTGTTTGAAAAAGCATCAGAAAACACACAGCGGTGCGAGACCTCACATGTGCTTCGAGTGCGGGAACGCCTTCCATTCAGCCGACACCTTGAAGCGACACCGGAGGATTCACACCGGAGAGAAACCGTACAAGTGCTCCGACTGCGGCAAGAGTTTCACTCAGTCGGGACACCTGAAACAACACGAGAGAGTTCATACGGGAGAGAAGCCGTACTACTGCTCGCTTTGTGGGAGGAGTTTCAGCACATCGAGGAATCTGCCGGCTCATATGAAAAAACATTGTCCGGACACTTATCAGATCAAGGAAGATGATGAAAACTGATGCAGTGAGATCTGAACAAATCACTCAAGACTATTCTCTATGCGTGCCTGTAAACTATTATTACAGCATGGATGAAAATATATCATCATATCAATAAGTAAATAAGATCGGTTTCGGTCATTTCTGCATTCCTATTGTGTAATTTGCAAAAAAAGGAATTTATATTACCTACAGAGGAAAATGCACAAAGTCCCCCACTTTATGTTCAGCACCATTACAAGCATCATTTCATAAGTCATAAGTGACAATTCTTATTTTTAAGGAATATTGGAGTATTTATTATAAATGATTTATCCATGCACATCATTATTTTTAAAATATTTTAATGAGATACTTTAATCAAAATAACTTCCCCTCCCTCTTGCAGCGACTTCTCTTCTCTGGTGATGAGGGCGTGGCGACCTGTCAATCACATGAGATCCACCAATAGCAAACCACAACCATCCAATCAATTCCTCAGACAAAATCATACATTTTTTCTTGTCCGCGAAGCTGTTTCACATGGATATACGTCACAAGAAAAGACAACTTCCATTTCATGCTGACTTTAAAAATAATGCTGTTTCTGACATATGTAAAGGTAAAATACTTTGTGATCATAAAAGAAGTATTATTTTTTTGGTTATGTTATAGCAACACATTTCTTTGCACAAAGTACAAAAATATTGACTGTGAATAATTTGTTGTGTTGTGGTGATATTTGCCATTTAGGGTTAATACTAGTTTCTGATTTACAGCTCTGTAATATGTATCTGTGTACAAACGGCACTTTTTCTAAAAACAGCCCCGTAACTCAACCAATTTGCAAATAAACTATTTAAAAACAAAAATGCAGCAGATCTTTTCAGTTTATATTTCCAGTTTATGTTTACAGTCAGTGTCCGTAGAAGCCTAGTTCTGAAACAGTCACGTGGTTTTCAGCTGACTAAAGCGTCGAACGTCATAGATCACGTGCTTATGGCTTCGAATCTTCGGCGTCTAACGTAAACAGTCTTTCGAATCTTTTCAAACACGTCGCGTTTCGATTTCCGTTTGCCGAGTTCCACGGCGGACTCGTTTCTGACAGCATGTCAACAAAGTGTGGACGCGGAGAAGCACAGCAGGAGCTTTTATGGCGCGTTTAAGACAGACTGCTGGAGAACATTCACATCCTTCCTACATGTGAAGAAGACGCGTTCAAAACATGAGGAATTAACTTGAGTCCTGCACGACATACTGCTGTAAAGATGGAGTTGATTAAAGAGGAGAATGAAAACATGAGCGATTCAGAACCCTTCAGAATTAAAAAAGAAGAATCTGAGGAGCAAACATGTTGGTGTCTATTATTTATTCTTCATCAATGATTGCTGAGGAATATTAAGGTCACAAAACTTCGGCAGATTTAGTGGCTGTAGGTACAAACATTCTTGAAGCTGTCAAATATATACATATTTTAGCATTATTATTATTCAGCAGTATAATGTAACATTATTTGTATAATAGTATAATTTAACATTATTATAGTATAATATAACAATAGATAACATTATTATTATCTAACATTGTTTTTGTTATACTATTATACTATATTATTTAAACCCAAATATTAATGATAATGATTATTATTATAAAACAGCTTCCAGATTTTTGAAAATATACATTATATAATAGCTACTAAAACATTCACATAAAATTAAATATTTTAATGGCCCTCGTACCATTAAATATTATTATACATTTTATTATTATTTTATAATTTTGACAGCTAATATTAATAATTAATAATAATAATTGTATATAACATTGTTATATAATTTGACAGCTTCCAGGTGTTTTTGTAAATAAATACATAATGTACTATTAAATTATATTTTATATACTTATATAATACCAAAAATTTAACATAAAATTAAACATTTCAATGCCTTCCTGCCATTAAATGTTATTGTGATATATTTTTTTATTGCTAATATTAATAATTAATAATAAGAAGAATTGTATACATTATTATTATTTGACAGTTTCTAGTGTTTTTATGAATATATACATTATCCAAATATATAATGATTAAAAATATATCATAAAAATTAAAATTTTAATGGCCTTCCTGTCATTAAATTTCAACTTGAATTGGTAAATCTTTATTTAATTGTTTACATTTCACAATTGCTCCTCTTAAATCGATTTTTAACAATTTTGTATCTTCATTTTAGACCTTATGGAACAGAATGAGTTGGAGGAGAAACACCATCAGCACCACTTCACAACTGGAGACAAATCAGGAGGCAAAAATTATTTCATCTGCCCGCAGTGCGGAAAGAGCTTCCCGCATAAAGGAGACCTTAATAAACACATACGAATCCACACCGGAGAGAGACCATTCACATGCATTCAGTGTGGAAAGAGCTTCACGCAAAAAGCAAACCTTAACAGACACCTGCGAGTTCACTCTGGAGAAAGACCCTTCACATGCTCTCAGTGTGGACGCAGTTTCACATCAACAAACATCCTCAAAAACCATCTGCGCCGTCACTCTGGAGTGAGCTCGTTCAGCTGCGATCAGTGCGATAAGAAGTTTATTTTGGCCAAACTACTGAAAAGACACTTGAAGATGCATGCAAACCAGAAGCCTCACTTATGTTCTTTTTGCGGGAAGAGTTTTTCACAACTGGAGTATTTCAACGAGCACCAGAAGATGCATATTGGTGGAAGACCTCACAAGTGCTCTGAGTGCGGAAATTCTTTTAATACGGCCGACTCCTTGAGACGACACCAAAGGATTCATACTGGAGAGAAGCCGTACACGTGCTCGCATTGTGGAAAGGGTTTCATTCAGTCTGGACACCTGAGAGCGCATGAGAGATTGCACACGGGAGAGAAGCCGTACCAGTGCGCTTCTTGTGAGAGGAGCTTCACACACTCAAGTAAACTGCTGACTCATTTGCGAAAGCGTTGCCCAAAGTTGTCACTGAGCAAAGTTCATGCTTAGATCCTTCACTTTAAAGTTACTGTGAATGCTTTTCATCCCATTTAACAATCAAAAGCAACTTCAGGCTATAAAATCTCCATCTTTAAAGGGTTAGTTCACCCAAAAATGAAAATTCTGTCATTAATTACTCACCCTCATGTCGTTCCACACCCGTAAGACCTTTGTTTATCTTCGGAACACAAATTAAGATATTTTTGGTAAAATCCGATGGGTCAGTGAGGCCTCCATTGACAGCAAGATAATTAACACTTTCAGATGCCCAGAAAGCTACTAAAGACATATTTAAAACAGTTCATGTGACTACAGTGGTTCAACCTTAATGTTGTGTAGCAAGGAAAATACATTTTGTGCGCCAAAAAAACAAAATAACGACTTTATTCAACAATATCTAGTGATGGGCGATTTCAAAACACTGCTTCATGAAGCTTCGAAGCTTTACGAATCTTTTGTTTCGAATCAGTGGTTCGGAGCGTGTATCAAACTGGCGCACAAAAAGTATTCTCGTTGCTTCTTACGGGTGTGGAATAACATGAGAGTGAGTAATTAATGACAGAATTTTCGTTTTTGAGTGAACTAACCCTTTAACAGATTAATTTTGTAAGGCTATATGCTGAAAGCTGATGCATTGAGATCTGTAATCTTAATGTGACTTCTTTTGCACTTGAACCCGTTTCTTCTTACAGCATGTGAAAATGAATGCAAGATGTGTTGTTGTTGCTGTACATGTTAATTTTTCTGTCATTTACAGATGTAAATATGGACACAATGCTTTTCCAAAGTTGTGAATTTACATCTAAAGTATGTAATATTGTGTAGACTTATATTTACCATGCATACAAGTTCAAGGTTTTTGGTTTAAAGCAAAAGTACATTTAAATGAATGCATTTGGCAGATGCTTTTAACCAAAGTGACTTGCATTGCATTCAGGGTTCACATTTCATCATTTCATGCATTGCCTTCGAAGTGTTTATTTTAGGTGTTGACTGCTCACTGTTTGTTTTAATAACTTTTTTACTTGCATGTTTAATTTCATTGATCTTGTGGTGTGACAAATACATTTTTAAAAGTGCAAATATTCAGTGTATTCTCTGAAATAACATACCTTCATATACAGGCGTAATAAATCTACATGATTAAAAAGTGTTTTAAATGGCATAAACTGTCTCAGCAGGATAGAAATCACAAATTGTCTAATGCAAGGGTCTTCAACCCGGGGTCCGCAAATTAATGTTTGATCACAAATATTTTTTGTTAAAAAAATTAAATACATCACAAAGTCAAATTTAAATATAAGCACTCTGAAACGAAAGCAAGAACACCCACAGTTGATACTGTAATAATATAATATTATTGCTGAAACAGATTTGTCAAACTCTATTGCATTTTTGAGTTTGCACTCTGGAGAAAGTAAATGTTCCTACTTTAAGCGTGTTTTTGCAGCGGTGAGAAGTGTAGCCAATCACAGGCATGTTTGTTGCTCTCTTGACACATTGGCCCATCAGAGCAGTGTTGCCAAGTCCGCGGTTTTCCCGCGGAATTGTGCTACTTTTACACTGTTGCCGTGGGTTGTTTTTCATTTGCGCGGGTTGAATCGACCCAAAATAACGTGATATTTAGTCCCTGGAATGCGGATTTTACCAGGGGAGCCAATTTAGTATTTCAGTGACTACTGAAATCAAGAGTATACACCCCTGTGTACATCAAATGGGTTTAATATTGTATTTGATGTTTTTGATGAGCATTCAAGTTCCAGTAAAAACGACTGAATCGTTTCTGCTTCATATTCAATGTCTTTTTTTCCTTCATGAAATTATGACATTAGTTAATATTACAGATCTTCCTCTAGGTGGCGGCATTTGTTTTCATTTCAACCACCTACGTTTGTTGAAGCCATCTTGGGTTTGTAAAACTGAGCTTTGCTGTTTCAGACTCTGTGAGTACATTTATTTAGTCATTTTTTTGTAAGAAATCTTCATCTGATCATTTAATCATGTACTGAGTCAGACCAGTGTCCGATTCCTGAACAAATGACTCTTAAGAGCCGGTTCATTTTAGTGAATCAAAAACAGTCTGCCATAGAGGCTACTGAAATATCTGACTCTGATAAACCTAACGAATTGAAACTGTATAAGAGTGAAACACGACTTTACTTTCTCTTCACGTCTTCACTCAGGTAGATTGCATGTTTTCTTGCGTGACTGGAATTTAGGCTCATGAACAATAATCAAGTTGTCTGCATCCGCCCAAAACAAAAGAAACTGTAGCTACGTCATAGGTCCTTCATGATTATCAAATAATTACACTTTTACGTTCTGGTGACCAAAATTTTATACTTAAAATTAATAAAATAATTCAACGTCGGTCACAAAATTTAAATTTCCCTGAAAATGTAGGCTACTTATTTTCACCAAGTCAGAGGATTCATGCTCTTTATATGAAGTAATAGGCTACAGCGCGCGTCTCCACATTTGCGCGCCCAATTGAAGAGAGCGCTCGCCGCAGAATAACCACTGACAGGGCAGGAACATTCGTTTTTCTGAGGTGTGAGACGTTTAATTTCGAATAAAGTTGCGAAAATAATGACACGCATATAGCCTGACAACATATCATCTGACAGCAGATACTGAACCAGCACAACTTCAACTGCGTATGACAGCAGTCCCCATTCGGGGACGTTTTAAAACGCTTAACGTGAAAAAGCTTAACGTGGCTTAATTTACTAAGACAGTGTTATTAACAAAGCAAACTTAGTAAACACCATACTAATAAAGCATACTACATACAGAAAAGCAGATGAGCCCCGAATATGAACGCAACACGTTTAATTACACTAAGCGTTTTCCTCCCATAAAGAAAACTCTTAACGTGGCTTAATGTACAAAGACATGCCATTAAAAGACCAAACTTAGTAAACACTATACTAATAAAGCATACTATATAGAAAACTTGGTTTGTGCAGAATTTGATCTTTTAATTACAATTAGTATAGGCTACATTAAGCGACGTTAAGCGTTTTCTTTATAACGGTTTTCTATGGGAGGAAAACACTTAACGTGTAATTAAACGAATTGCATTCATATTCTGGGTTTGTCTGCTTTGCTGTACATAGTATGGTTTATTAGTATGTTTACTGAGTTTAGTCTTTTAATATCACTGTCTTAGTACATTAAGCCATGTTAAGCGTTTTCTATGTGAGGAAAACGCTTAACGTGAAATTAAACGCGTTGCGTTCATATTCTGGGCTCAACTGCTTTTCTGTACATAGTATACTTTATTATTATCATGTTTACTGAGTTTGGTCTGTTAATATCACTGTCTTAGTAATGTCCCAAGAAGAGGTGAGAAACTTAATACTTTACAAAGAATAAATTGTTTTTATAAAAAGTATTGAAATAAATTGTATTTTCAAATATCACTTGATCTTTGGAAAGACGCTAAACGTTTTTATCATTACTATTATTATTAAAGTCGGCATGAAACGGAAGTTGCGATTGTCTTTTCTTCTCTACTGTGACGTCTATCTGAGTGAAACAGCATCTGAAATGAGAGGGCGGGACTTGATTTCGTCCTTTGGGAATTGATTGGATCGTTGGAAGTTGGGCGTTGCTAACAAAATGGAGGCAGATATGAATGCCCATTTGCAGTCATTTGAGGGGGATTTCTCTCCACTGGACTGACTCTGAGCACCCTCACGTTACTGTAAGAACTTTATTTATTGAGGATGACGAGGACGGTTAACGGCACTAAACAGCGAGAGAGACTGACTGACTGACGGTGCGTGTCCCATGGCGCGGAGCGAGCGGGTAAGAGCAAGTGTTTTCGGTTCATTTCTATGGAAGTTGAGCCTTACGCTCGTGCGTAAGTTAAGTGTGATGCTCAATTTCCATAGGAATGATTCTAAAAACGCTCCGATCGCTTGCTCTGCTCCAGTGGACACGCAGCCTGACTGACTGAGCGTGTCCTCAGGTTCCTTTCCATGTTTGAAGGTACTATACACCCCAATGACTGGCATCAGCGGTGGTTAATGCATTAATCTCTATAAATTGAAGCTTACCCCAGCGACAGCATTTACCCCATACGTCACTGGATCTGCTGGCAATTCCAGATAGCTCCACCCTCGCGCCATAGCATGTGACAGGAAGAGACGATGAGTCGTTTTGAAGGGGGAGGGGAGGTTAATGTTTTTGATTAAAGATTATGAGGGCACATGAATTTTTTAAAAAATAAAGAAGTGCACGGATAAATTATTGATAATAAATACTACAATATTCCATAAAAAAAAAAGAATTGTCAATTTTGATTTCATGCCGACTTTAATATGTAGTACTGGTGGCGGTTGAGAGGCTGGAGGCATTTAGGCTGCTGAGGACAGATTAAAGGGTTAGTTCACCCAAAAATGAAAATTCTGTCATTAATCACTCACCCTCGTGTTGTTCCACACCCGTAAGACCTTCGTTCATCTTCAGAACTCAAATTAAGATATTTTTGATAAAATCTGATGTCTCAGTGAGGCCTCCATAGCCAGCAAGATAATTAACACTTTCAGATTCGCAGAAAGCTACTAAAGACATATTTAAAACAGTTCATGTGACTACAGTGGTTCAACCTTAATGTTATGAAGAATAACTTGAGCCCCTGCCCCTTTGATCGCGAAAGTGAAAGTGGCCTTTGCGGTCGCATCGCGGTGCCCCCGCGATGAAGTAGCCGCTAAACCAAGCACCACACGTGATAAAAACATTGGGTATTTTTTTTATTAGAGTTATAAAACATTAACCGTTAAAACAAAACCACAACTAGCAGCACCTCAGTTTTTAAATGCAGGCACTGCATACTCATGCACCAAACGATTAACTAAACAAACAGTTTAAACCATTAACAAACAGTTTAAGTAAATAAGCCAAAGCACATTAAGAAATAGGCTAACTTTAACTTATTAAATAAATAAACACATAGGACTTATAAAATAGGCTAGATATACTTTAAACAAATTAAATACAAAACGAAATAAATAAAATAAATAGAATGCCTCCAAAAAAAAAAAAAATCTCAGATAGCAATAGCTTGCTTAACAGGCTATTGAAAAAAAGAAAAATAAATAAAAATAACATGGCCTACTTGGAATTTGATCACTGGGCCTTGCATTGCTTACTCCATATTACTATGAAGGAAAAGTATATTGCTGACTGACTGCGGTCCCAGACTTCTGACATCGCACTATAGATGCGGGAATGCTCAAAATAAAACGCGCAAATTTTGAGAATTGTTTCCAGATGTCTTACTTGCCTTGCTTTGCTTTTGTCAAGCCGCTTTAATTTTCTTCAAGTTGACTCTTAATTTGAGTCAACTTGTTGACTCCATTTCTATTGCATGCCAAATCCCACTGTTCCCTGCGGGTCTCCTGCGAAAATTTCTGACCGCCCACTCCCGCCCGCAGGAGCCTAAACCCAATGCAGCTTTGAAGCTCTACCCTCTACTTCGAAGCTTTACGAATCTTTTGTTTTCAAAAGTTACGTGATTTCAGTAAACGAGTCTTCGTTATGTAATAAGTGTTTCGAAACATTTTGAAATTTCAATGGTTCACGTGACTTTGGCAGTTTGATACATGTTCCGAACCACTGATTTGAAACAAAAGATTTGTAAAGCTTCGAAGCTTCATGAAGCAGTGTTTTGAAATCACTTATCTAGATATTGTTGAATAAAGTCGTTTTTTTGTTGTTGTTTTTTTTTTTGCGCACAGAAAGTATTCTCACCGCATCATTCTCATCGCAACATTAAGGTTGAACCACTGTAGTCACATGAAATGTTTTTAGTAGCTTTCTGGGCATCTGAAAGTGTTAATTATCTTGCTGTCAATGGAGGCCTCACTGAGCCATCGGATTTTATCAAAAATATCTTAATTTGTGTTCCGAAGATGAACAAAGGTCTTACGGGTGTAGAACGACATGAGGGTGAGTAATTAATGACAGAATTTTCATTTTTTGTTGAACTAACCCTTTAAGACATGTCACTCCATTTCTTGTCACAAGTTACATCAGAAAAATTAATGAACTGCACCGAATTGGTCGGGTAACATCACCCACAGTCTATCTGAAGTAGTTTTGTTAATATGTATGCCTCTGTGTTATTTGGTGGCTGTAACTAATCATGAAATGTCTGCTAGCACCGAATGCTTTCATTCATGTAAATGTTTAATATTATTTGTTAATGTAAATGTAAATGCTTTTTTTTTAGTATTTCTCATGTCACAGTAACTAAGGTCACAAGTTATGTTGTTGCAACGAATCCAGAAATTTCACTTTTTTTGTGACACTGCCACAACGAAAAAAAAAAACCTGGATAATTCCAAATTGATCGAAAGCATCTGCTAAATGAGCACATAGTGACCACACCTTCACTAAAGCCATTCATGAGAAATGCTAAGGGTATATTGGTATATTGCCACCTTCCCACAGGTGAAGAAGCAAGGAGGAATTACTCCAGGAGAAACTACTGACATACTATTGTAAAGATGGAGTTTGAGGAAGAACCCTGCAGAATAAAAGATGAAGATACAGAGGAACAAATAGGTTGGTGTTTTTCTTCATTCTCTTTAATGACTGATGAGGAACATCAAGCTGAAATATGACATATAAAAATTTATTTAGAGTATACTACCAGACTTGATAGTAAACTGGATTTTTGCTTAATCGAGGTTCACCTATATTTATTTTTCTCGTTTGTCTTTCTTTAATTGAATTTTGGGAAGTGAAAGAAGACAAATGGCATCAGTTTCAAAAACCTTATTTCCTAAATGAAGATGGAAACGCAATCATTTCACAGACTGAAAAGAATTTCACACAGAAATGCACTCAAAAAACTGGAATCAAAGATTTTTTCACCTGCTCCGAGTGTGGAAAAAGTTACATGCATAAAAAAAACTTAAATGTGCACATGAGAATTCACACTGGAGAAAGACCATTCACATGTGCTCAGTGTGGAAAGAGTTTCATTCACAAAGGTCATTTAAATGTGCACATGAGAATTCACAGTGGAGAAAAGCTGTTCACATGCACCCATTGTGAAAAAAGATTTTTTCACAAAAGAAGCTTAACTGTGCACATGAGAGTTCACACTGGAGAAAAGCCGTTCACATGCAGTCAGTGTGGAAAGAGTTTCATTTACAAAGAAAGCTTAAATTTGCACATGAGAATTCACAATGGAGAAAAGCCGTTCACATGCAGTCAGTGTGGAAAGTGTTTCAATAACAAAGGAAACTTAAATGTGCACATTAGAATTCACACTGGAGAAAAACCGTTTACATGCACTCAGTGTGGAAAGAGTTTCATTCACAAAGAAAGCTTAAATTTCCACCTGAAATCTCACACTGGAGAAAGGCCTTATACATGCACTCAGTGTGGAAAGAGTTTCATTCAGAAGGGACACTTTAATGAACACATGAGAATTCACACTGGAGAGAAAACGTTTATATGCACTCAGTGTGGAAAGAGTTTCAATCACAAAGGAAACTTTAATGAGCACATGAGAATTCACACTGGTGAAAGACCATTTACATGCACTCAGTGTGGAAAGAGATTTAAATTCAAAAGTGTTCTTAACAATCATCTGCGCTCTCACTAGAGAGTTGTTAAGCTGTAATCAGTGTGATAAAACATTTGCTGTGGCATCAGACTTTAAGAACAAACCTTTTAAATTCATGCTGCTGAAACTTTTGTTCTTTTTGTGGAAAGAATTTTTTACTTCATACTGATGTGAGACTGTGGGAGGACCTTTATTTCATCTGGCGACTCAGAGAATTCATACTGGAGAGAAACCTTACAAGTGCACAAGTGCTCCGTGAAAGATCACGAGAGAGCTCATAGTACACCAGTACTCTTCACGTGGGAGAAGCCAATCATCTAATCTACAGTTTCATGAGAAAAGGCATTGCTCAAGATTGTCTAGAAAGCAATGTTCATGTTCAGGTCCTTCACTTTCAAGTAAATATCTTGATATAATTCTAATAGAGCAAAAGATGGAATTTATTGCAACATATAAACATCATCAAAGAGAGACATTTGTTAAATTTAGTGGTAAATATTGGTTGTATGTTCAACTCAGGAAGGTCAAAATGCCCAAATTTAGTATGAACGCTTTTGTTCATATTGGGGAGTAAATATAGTAAAACTTTGTGTAAAAATAATTGTGTACAAATTTACTTTGTTATTCTGGCTGTTAGGAGGTGAAGCACTGTTGTTATTATTATTGTCGTTTGTTTTATCTATAGCAACTTACATTGTGTTACATCAAAATTGTTACAACAAGAAAAAAGAAAAATGTATATTTTGAATCGCTTAAAGTTAGTTCACCCAAAAATGAAAATTTTGTCATTAATTACTCACCTTCATGTCATTCAAAACCCTTAAGACTTTAGTTCATGTTCAGAACACAAATTAAGCTCTTTTTAATGAAATGGATTGACCTTAGTTTTCTGAAGTGATGGAAGTGCTTTGTTTGTGATTTACTGCCGTTGTTTGAATAATATGTAATCATGTAATCAATAAAAAGGTATCTGTAGTATTTTACAGCGTAATATAATCTAATTACAAGTACTTAAGTTTTGGAATCGGATTATGTAATCCAGATTACATGCAATCAGTTACTACCCAGCACTGCATTTGAAAATTAGCAAGGATTTTTGATATTACAGTGGAATACTTTTTCACAAACTGTACATGAATTAAGAACTGTAACTGATTTTATATCAAGTAAATCACCCCATTATACAAACATAATTCTCTTCACATGACTCCAGTAGATGGCAGACTGTTCATTTATAATTAACTGTTGTGTACAGTAGCCTGGGGGGAGGTAGTGACGATAGGAGAAATGTAGCTTTCAAAATAATTAACTCTTTTGAAGTGCTTGAAACACTCGAACTGCTGTTAGAAATAGTGTAAATGCAACGAGAGCTCAGCCCATATGTGTAATGACACCTTTACAAAACAATTGCACGTTATCATAAAAGCATAATAAATTACATTTACTAATATTAATGATCAATTAATGAAGTGTATAATTTGTGTCCCCATCACTAGAGGGACGAGAATCACTGTAGTTGTCTGGGAAATTAATGTTTAAGTGGACTTTATGATGAGTCTATATTTGAGAATATTATGTATTTTTTAATGGGACTCTGACTTCGAGTTTGTGTTTTAGTTTGAAGAATTTGTTATAACTGAATTGTTGACTGTGTTAGCAAGTTATTCGTTAACTAAACAGATGTTTTTCAATTTACATTTCAACAGATAACATTGTTTCCCCAACAACTTTTTTTTTTTGTCTGTGGCCAAATTCAGCAGGTAAAATACCTGTTTTAAAGGGTTAATTCACCCAAAAATGAAAATAATGTTATTAATTACTCACCCTCATGTCGTTCCACACCCGTAAGAGCCTCAGTGAGGCCTCTATAGACAGCAATACCATTGAAAATCTCAAGATCAATAAAGGTACTAAAAACATATTTAAATCAGTTCATGTGAGTTCAGTGGTTCTACCTTAATATTATAAAGCGACGAGAATACTTTTTGTGCACAAAAAAAAAACAAAAAAAAAAAACACTTTTCAACAATATAGTGATGGGCCGATTTCAAAACACTGCTTCAGAGCTTTACGAATCAAATCAGTGATTCGGAGCGCCAAAGTCACGTGATTTCAGCAGTTTAGCCGTTTGATAGGAGATCCGAATCACTGATTCGATTCGTAAAGCTTTTGGCACACAAAAAATATTCTTGTCGCTTTATGATATTAAGGTAGAACCACTGAACTCACATGAACTGTTTTAAATATGTTTTTGTACCTTTATGGATCTTGAGATTTTCAGTGGCATTTCTGTCTACAGAGGCCTCACTGAGCCATCGGATTTCATCAAAAAAAATATCTTACGGGTGTAGAACGACATGAGGGTGAGTAATAAATGACATTATTTTCATTTTTGGGTGAACTAACCCTTTAATGCTGCCATCTAGTAGTTAAAATATAAACTAAAGTTCTTATATGGTTTATACGTTTTTATACATTTGATAAAATATTTGGAGAAACATGAAATGAAAATTAAGTTGTTCAATAATTATTTCTTGCCTCCAATATATTTTAAAAAGATTTTGTGTTGTCTTGATCCTCCGAATAACTTAAAGGCAGTAGCCGCACTAAGTGCAAATAGCGATAGATGCTATTGACACTTAGTGTAAATAGCAATTAGATGCTATTTTCACTAAGTGAAAATAGCATTTTTTTAAGCAATAGATGCTATTTACACTAAGTGAAAATAGCAATATATTCTATTTACACTCTGAAAATAGCAAGACTTTATTTATATTTATACTAGGTGAAAATAGTGATAGATTCTGTTTAAATCATGTAAAAGTATCAGTTCTTTGCAATAAGAGTAAATAGTAATTAGATGCTATATATTGGCAGATACTATTTGCACCTCAGTATTTTTGTACATTAACAGGATGCAATAATATAGAGTGTAAAAGATTATATTTATTAAATTATTAAATGGATGCTGCCTTATTGGGAGAATAAAAACCCTCCCTACACCTTCCCCTAACCGTACCCAATAAACACTTTTAATATTATTAAACACTCGTTCACAGTTTATTTCTACTTTTAGAACATTATTTTAATTTTTTTTTTTTTAATAAAATGCGAGCTCAGCAAAAGGTGGATTCGAACCTGTGTCAATTGCGTAAAAGCCAAGTTTGCAAGCCTCACTTGCTACTGCTGCGCCACTGAAGATGTTGAATTTTGGGCGTCTTTTATAAAACTTGAGTGGCCCAACCAGACATTGGTGGGCGGAGCTAGTGTAAATAGCATTTGCTAACAAGGGACGCTATTTGCACTTAGTGTAAATAGACACAGTTGAGTTTCTATATAAAGTTATGACAATAGTTTGTACTCTAGATGGTGTCATTTGTTTTCATTTCAACCATGTGTTTTTTTTTTTTAGTCCATTGCATAGACTGCTAGACCATCGTGGTTCATGAAACGACTTGAAACCCAGCAAACATTGTTCCGAAGGCAACACCGTGTCCCTGTCCAAAAATAGTCGAGGTAGGATGGCATAAATCGGTAAAAATATGTAACACAGAACATTTCCTAAAAATGCATTCAGATACATTTAGATACATGTCTACAATTCTCTGAGGTTGCATGTATAATTGTTACTTTGACTTTTAGCTACGTGTAGTTCAATATATAATACTTAAATAATTTATAAGATAACTTCTAAGACGTCCATTCAAATTTCATTTTGGAACTATTTTTCAACCATGACGGGACGAGTTGGAGGGACTTCTTTTTTTAACGATCATTAAATGTCTAAATGTTTGCTGGGAATCTGCTGTTAATCAGTCAGTGAGTATATTAATTTTATTCATTTCATTAACAGAGAGAAATCTAAAACTGACAACTTGTACATGCATTGAGTTCGACCGGTGTCCGATTCCTGAACGAATGACTCTTAAGAGAGTCAGTTCATTTTAGAGAATCAAAAATGAGCCGGAGCGAATCACTGCGACTGAATCCATGCGATTGAATATCATAAATGATCGCTTTTGTCTTGTTCAGCTTGTAATAAACCAAAGATATACATATATAATGAAACTTAACCATGTTTCTAGTTATATTCACATGACAAGAAAACATGCAAAGATTACGAGTTGTGTTGAGAGATATGCTAAATGAAACCTGGCAACGTTAAACTAAATAACTAAATACTGAAAAAACGTTAATTTCAGACAAATATATATATATATATAGAGTACATTTTATTTTAAAGCATTTTAACTGCTTACATGATATTTATATATGCTCTAATTTTAGTAGTTTTAGTTAAATAATTTCTCTAATTTGCAAACTAGCCTATTCCTTAATTGTCTCTAATTTACACACATTCACACGTTTAGTCTGATTACAGCAATCAACCCTCATCAGTATTCTTTAAGCTTCTCTCTGAACTGCTGTGGGAATTGAAGAATTGATAGTTTAACAGTGCTGGAAATATAGAGACAATAACACCACTTTTTAGAGGATAAAAGACTAAGATGCGTTAAAGAAATAACGGTTAGTTGGCAAACACAGCACCCATTTGATGTTCATCTTTATTTACAGTCTGGATGACATTCTCCCAAATCTCCCAACATCTTTAATTTAATCAGTCTATGATAAATCATATCTCATGTAAGAGCAACATAATTTCATTATAGCTATAAGTAATTTAGTATTTTTCTGAAGAACAGTGGGCAACACACAGTACCAAATCTGAAACATCTGTGAAATTGATTATTCAAGGCAGTACTAAATGTAAATTACAAAAAAAAATCTTTAATTCCACTTTTTTTTTTTTTAATGATTAACTTTTTGTTGATTCTGGAAGGACTATTTACACATACGACCTTAACGGTAGAAGCTAAAGACAAAAGCTCATGGAATTGTTTCTAAATGACTATTTAAACAAAACACTCAAAGACACTCTGTGGTGAAAAAGTTTTTAATGTTTATATGTCTATGTGGCGTTTTTAATATGCTTTCATGTGCATCTGTTGATATGAAAAATCATGTACTTTTAGCAATATAGCGGGTAAATTATGTATATGATGTATATTATGATGTTATGATGAACTATATGCCTTTCTCCACTGACATTCTGAGTAGTTCAAAGCGTTTATAATGATACTGATTGTTAGAAGGCAGCTGTCTGACTCGCGAATAGGAACATGGTTTATGTAACATTAGCAACACATTATTAGCTGTTTGATAACAGTCAAGCAAAAGGCTAATCATATTAATTACCATTATATGTCTGACATTGTAAAGAGTGATACCTTTGTGCAGCGTTTACCTCAGTAATTTGAGTAAAAGTTGACCAAGTGGGTCTCTGGGCTAGTGTGATTGAGTGAAGGTGATTGAGGGTGTAGAGTTACATTCAAGCTATTTTAATGCATTTTTTTTACAAGAAAAAACATTTAAATATGTAATTTTGGTGATCAAAGATGAGTTTTAAGGGATAAAATTATACTGGAGAACTTTAAAGATGGATAATTGAGAGTGATTGTAAGTGGGATGAGCATTGCTAAATGAGCACCACAATTCACACCTTCAGTCAGTGAAGCCGCTCCCACAGCCGTTCATGAGAGTTTAAATGCTGGGGAATATTCCCATCTTCCCACACGAGAAGAAGAAGCAAGCAGGAGAAACTACTGACATACTATTGTAAAGATGGAGTTTAAGGAAGAACCCTGCAGAATAAAAGATGAAGATACAGAGGAACAAACAGGTTGGTGTTTTCCTTCATTCTCTGTAATGACTGATGAGGAACATTAAGATGAAAACTGACATATAACAATACATCTAAAATTAGACTCAGTAGTTTTTCGCCATTATGTAGTTTTTGTAAAGAAGAAACAGAAACAATTGTGCACTTATTCTTCAGTTGTAATTATACCAAATTATTTTGGTCCCAAGTTTCTATGTTTCTTTTTGACTTGTTTTACAAGTTTGTCACTATAACTGATGTAATGGTCTTGTTTATGGATTGTGATACTGGTTTATTGGAATTGGATAATATAATTAAACTTCTTATACTACTAGGGAAATATCATATACATAAAGCAAAATGTATATCGACTGTACCAAATGGTAGACTATTTTCCACTGATTTGAAGATTTTTTTATGACTCTTTAACATCAATACAGAACAATCGAAAAGCTGTTAAGACATCTAAGCTGTTGAAAAGGATACTTAATGTAATAGAAACGTGACTGTTTTGTGATATAAGATACAGAATTTTGATTTAATTGTTTTATATATTCAAATGTCTTTGTATTCCCCTACTGTTGTTTCAATAAAAAAATAAAAAATAAAAAAAAACGGTAGGAAATAAAACGTGATAGTATGTCCCAAAGCTTGTCTACTTCACAAAAAGAGTACATACTTTTAGGGCATAGTATAAGTAGGCGAATTGGGACGCAGCATTAGAATCCATCGTGATTCAACGTACACTATATAACTTTTTGTTCAAAATGTAAATATTTGTATAAATAGCGAGTACATTATGAATCCTTCTTCCAAACCGTGCTTTTGCCTTATCCTGAATCATTACGGTACACCTATATAATATATTTATATTCGGACTAATTTAGACAGAGCTGGACGCCAACCCCCGCGGAGTAACCCAGTAACGTTACATAGCAGAGAGAAGAAGCTCCGGCTACAATGTTCTTCCGCAAGACGCATTACGTTTTGTTTATTAAGCGCCAAAAACGTGTGTACCTTTAACTGATTTAATTCACTGTGTTTATCAGACTCCGAGGATTGTGATTTTATTTTTCTTGGGAGAAATCAGACAACTTGCATTGAGCTGCTCGGACAGAACTGGAGATCTGGAGTTTTCAAGGTAAATCTTCTCTCAATAACTCTCACATTTTCATTAACAATACTTGTCTCAGTACTAATCTCAAATAAGATAGTGGTAAGAAGTGGTATGTTTTTCAGACTGTGAGTAAAGTTACATTAATTTTATCATTTAATATGAGAAATCTAAATATAAACAAGTCAGTTAATTTAGTGAATCACTCATCTAAATGAACCGACTGTTGTTGTACTGTACATCATGTGTTGGGGTAACTCATTACAAGTAACTTAAATTATGTAATCAGATTACTTCTTCAAGTAACTAGTATTTAAAGGGTTAGTTCACCCAAAAATGAAAATAATGTCATTTATTACTCACCCTCATGTCGTTCTACACCCGTAAGACCTTCGTTCATCTTCAGAACACAAATTAAGATATTTTTGATGAAATCCGATGGCTCAGTGAGGCCTCTATTGAGAGCAAAGCCATTCAAACTCTCAAGGTCCATAAAGGTACTAAAAACATATTTGAAACAGTTCATGTGAGTTCAGTGGTTCTATCTTAATATTTTAAAGCGACGAGAATACTTTTTGTGTGCCAAAAAAACAAAATAAAGACTTTTCAACAATATCTATATGGGCCGATTTCAAAACGCTGCTTCAGAGCTTTACGAATCGAATCAGTGAATCGTAGCGCCAAAGTCACGTGATTTCAACAGTTTAGCCATTTGATAGGAGATCCGAATCACTAATTCGAAACAAAAGATTCATAAGGCTAAGAAGCTTCATGAAGCAGTGTTTTGAAATCGGCCCATATAGATATTGTTGAAAAGTCTTTATTTTGTTTTTTTGGCGCACAATAAGTATCCGTGTCGCTTTATAATATTAAGATAGAACCACTGAACTCACATGAACTGTTTCAAATATGTTTTTAATACCTTTATGGACCTTGAGAGTTTGAATGGCCTCATTGAGCCATCGGATTTCATCAACAATATCTTAATTTGTGTTCTGAAGATGAACGAAGGTCTTACGGGTGTAGAATGACATGAGGGTGAGTAATTAATGACATTATTTTCATTTTTGGGTGAACTAACCCAAATTACTCTTTCAATTTACACCAAAATATCTAAGTTACTTTTTCAAATAAGTAACGCAAATTCACATTTAACTGACAGCTCTCCTGTCCCCATGTTGAGAGAAATAAAGTGCAGAGGTGTTGTGTGCGCTGTGTGAACATCATGGTTATTGTAGTTTTAGACTAAATGTGAACATGCATTTACTCATCTCACTTGCATGAACACATTAAGTATTCCTCAAATAAATTACACAAATATACAAATATATGTATTTAATCTCACTTTATTAACCAATGTCTTTGCTGCTGACCTTCAATGATCTAATTCAAACATAGTAATAAGCAAAAATGACTTTAGATTAAATTTAAAAATAAGAGTGTTGAATTTCCTTCTCCTTTATCCTATTCTTCTTTAATCCAGAATGGCAGCAAAAGTAAAGTAACACATTACTTTTCATAAAAAGTAACACTTGTGAAACGTAAGCTCGTTACTGACTCGTTTTTCACATTTCAATATGTTAAAATTATGAGGTGTTTTTTTTTTTTTTCATTTTATGGAATGAAACCTGGTAAACAGTTTTTAATGCATGCAAATCATTATCTAATGTAAGAGCATCATAAAAATCAGCTAAAGGAGTTGAATTGTTTCTAAACGACTATTTGAGCAAACATTTGCACCTGCATATTCCAGAGTGATTGTACTTAAACCTGAATAATTGAGAGTGATTGTAAGTGTGATGATCATCTGCTAAATGAGCAACAGTGACCACAATTCACACCTTCAGTCAGTGAAGCCGCTCCCACAGCCGTTCATGAGAGTTTAAATGCTGGGGAATATTCCCATCTTCCCACAGGAGAAGAAGAAGCAAGCAGGAGGAATTATTCCAGGAGAAACTACTGACATACTACTGTAAAGATGGAGTTTGAGGAAGAACCCTGCCGAATACAAGATGAAGATACAGAGGAACAAACAGGTTGGTGTTTTCTTTCCTTCTCTTTAACCCTTTAAACCCTGAAGTGACATACACATTTTCTGAGTGACATACACATAAGTAAAGACTCATAACTCCAAAACTATAGCAAAGAGAGTCAAAAGGTAGGTATGTATTGTTTGATAGAAAACATTATAGAGAAAAACATTTTTTAATTTAAATAAGATTAAAATCTATTAAATTTGGACATTCTCTTGCTGAGAAACTTGAAAATACAAAAAAAAAATATATATTTTTTATAATTTTACATATATTTCTTATTTTACATGTAATAACTCAGAAAGGAACTAAGGTAGGGGGACAATTCTTTGTTGGTGAAGTTGTGTTCCCCTACATGCGCGCTGCATCTGGATCAAATTTTGTGGTGTTAGCATAAAGTAATCAAAAGTTGCAGCATTTGGAACCAATTTAGCCGTTTTGTTTTAGCCCTAAAAATCGTTCATGAGGAATATCTCGTTATCGTACAAGGGATTATGTTGTTTATGTTGGGAGCATCCATTGTAAGTAATGATGCGACATTTTCTACGATCTATGCATGTTTCATGAAGTTATAAAGCGAAAATGCCATGTGAAAGCTATATCTGATTTTATTTAGCGCCTGTAGGGTGTTTTATTTGTCATAATTCTGTGAGGAATATCTTGTGATCGACGCATTTGATTAATTATATTCATTATCTTTAGAAATAAAGTGAGTTTTATGCAAGGCACACTCGTTTAGGTGTCTCACAATGCGTCCTTCTATGTTGTTTTGCATTAAATAAAATTATTTAAAGCACAGTAATGATTTTATAGATAAAATAAAACATACACAAACCTGAATTTCACAGAGGAAATGCAATAATTGGTTAGTCAAATACTAAGTTCTTTTAGTGTAAAAACATACATGTTCAACTCAAACCATGGTTGCTTCGTTTAATAGTCAACTAACCGTTAAGCCCAAAGTATAGTTCATTTTTTACGCGTAGGCGAGGATCAGCATACAGTGCATGTGACACAAATTTCATAATCAGGACAGTAATTGTACATGCAGGTCGCACATGCTCATTTACATTTTTTGCAGTAATTAGTTTATCCACAAGGTGGCAACCATGCCCTAGGGGCATCGATTCATAAGGTAGTAGAACAGACCAAAATGTATGCAAGCTACAGCGACAATGGAGGCCTACATTGTGTGAAGAGGTTAGAAAGTACACTCATTTGTACAACTCTAGCATGAAAGAATACAAAGATGTTTACATGGGTTGTAACTCGTGGTGAGAGAATGTTCAAAACTGCGCATGCGTCGAACGCCTGTGTACGCGTACGAGTCAAATGAAGTATACTTTCCAAGGCTGCGCTGTTCGTGTACACTAGCATACGCATAAAAAAAACTAAGTATACCCAGGGCTTAAGTTGACTAGAAGAGGCTTAGTCAACTAAAACTTTATTAGTCGCTTAGTTGCAAGAAAAACAAAATCCACAGGAAGTGGCAAAGTCACGCAGTCTGTGACAGACAGATCGTTAACAGCTGGTCTATGTGATATTCATCGACCTCAAATATGGGTTATCATCTGAAACATGTAAGTAGAAGCAACTTTACATGGCCGCTCGCTTTAACTTAGAAAAATGTGGGCTATTCAGGTGTTTGTGCGGAGTGTGAATGCTGAATTGTAGCACGCTTACTACATGACAGCTAACATGGAGGCACCGGTGCAATCACTTGCACTTAAAATACTCTGTAATTTTTGGTCATACAGATGAGAGTAATACATCTTTTGAATCTGTGAAGTCTTATTTGTGTGCACTCACAATAACAACAAAATGTGCTTTTGTAAAATAATGAAAGCAAACAGGGTGCAATTTCTGCCGTCTCTCTGTGAACTTGAGCGCGCCCAAAAAAAAAAAAAAAGGAAAAAAAAAGAACTGAAACTCCATGTAAACTTGCCTCACAAACATGAAAAATATATCTGAAGTGAAATGCCTACTTTTAAATGAACCAATTCAAATCGAAAACAAATGTTCTCAGGTTATGTAATTCGTATAACGTGCATATAGGCGTGCCACGTCCACTACTGCGGAGATGATGAGTCGGCATTGTCAACTTCATCACTGCAGCCGAAAAAAATAGTTTATCAATTAATTATTAAAATATTAAAGCAATCTCCTTGCTGTTTTTCCTCTGCATTCATAATCATTACTTCTGCTGGTGCGCTGTGGCAAGCTTTATGTGTGCGCTTGAGCGCTATGTTATATTAGGCTAATCTGAAATATATATTTGTTCTCATTTGGCTTTCTTTAATTTAATTTTGTGAATTTATCATGTTGATTTTAGACTCAATGGAAGTGAATGAAGATAAACTCCACCGGTTTCAAAAACCTCAACATTTCACAAATGAAAATGGAAATGCTGCCATTTCACAGACTGAAGAGAATTGCACGCAAAAACAAGATCAGAAAACTGGACTCAAAGGACCTCTTGCCTGCTCTTGGTGTGGAAAACTTTTCCATCGTGAAACAAACTTAAATGTGCACATGAGAATTCACACTGGAAAAAATCTGTTCTCGTGCACTAAGTGTGAAAAGATTTTCACTCTGAAAGGACACTTAAATGTGCACATGAAGTCTCACCCTGAAGAAGGACCTTTTACCTGCTCTGAGTGTGGAAAGAGTTTCAATCGTAAAAGAAACTTAAATTTGCACATGGAATCTCACACTGGAGATAATCTGTTCTCGTGCACTAAGTGTGAAAAGAGTTTCACTTTGGAAGGAGACTTAAATGTGCACATGAGATCTCATACTGAAAAAGGACCTTTCTCCTGCTCTGAGTGTGGAAAGAGTTTCATGTGGAAAACAAACTTAAATGTGCACATGAGAATTCACACTGGAGATAATCTGTTCTCGTGCACTAAGTGTGAAAAGAGTTTCACTCTGAAAGGACACTTAAATGTGCACATGAGATCTCATACTGAAGAAGGACCTTTCTCCTGCTCTGAGTGTGGAAAGAGTTTCATAAATGAAGGAGACTTATATTCTTCAGTGTGAGATTTCATGTGCAAATTTATGTTCGCATGCACTCAGTGTAGTAAGACTTTCAAATACAAAAGCAGTCTCAGAAATCATTTGCTTATTCACTCAGAGGTGAAGTCGTTTCGTTGTGATCAGTGTGATAAAACATTTGTTGCGGCATCATACTTAAAATCACACCTTGCTGTCCATTCTGCTGAGAAGCCCCACATGTGTTGTATTTGTGGAAAGAGATTTTCACTTCGGGGAGCTTTAAAACAGCATGAGCGTATTCATACTGGTGTGAGACCTTATTTGTGCTCTGACTGTGGGAAGACCTTTACTTTGTCCTGCGACTTGAAAAAACACCAGAGAATTCATACTGGAGAGAAACCGTACAAGTGCTCACACTGTGGAAAGTTTTTTGCTCAGATAGGTGGCTTGAAATCTCATGAGAGAGTTCATACTGGAGGGAAATCTAAACGAAATATTAGAAAAAGAAAAGAAAAAAAGAAAAAGCATTGCCTGTAGTTGTCTAGTGAACAGAATTCATAATCAGATTAATCACTTTCAAGCAATTAGTTTGATATTCTTCCAAAGCTAAAGATGGTTTTCTTGCAGAACTTTTTATGTTTATTTTTTTAAATAACATTTATGAGGATTAGTTAAGATTGTTTGTTCAACATTGGAAATTGTGGGGAGGTCAAAATGCCACAAAATTTAGTGGGTATGCTTTTGTTTATGTTGGGGAGTAAGTATAGTAAAACTAATTGAATGACATCAATCCGTCTATTATCTAACAAATTCAGTTTATTTGCTTAAATTACACAAAACGTGAGTGGATATATATAATGACATTATATAATAATAATAATAATAATAATAATAATAAATCACCTTTTGAAAGCCATACTAACTTTGTTACATAAACAGAAAAAAAGGAACAAAACATGCTGATTGGTATTTCCAGGCAACAAAGGGTTCCAATTGTCTATGCATTGTAATGTATCAACTCTGCATTAATAAATCACTGTTTTAAACTTAAAAGTTTTTTTTATTTTCCAGTTTCTTCTTAAAATATGGACTTTCACAAATGTACAAAATAGGAAATTAACCTGGATATTTAAACTGTACTGTGTCTGGATGGGCGATTTCAAAACACTGCTTCATGAAGCTTCAAAGCTTTACGAAACTTTTGTTTCGAATCAGTGGTTCAGAGCGTGATTTCGCGCTGTGTGAACGGAACAGGACTGGACAACTAGTTGTCTGTCACGTCATAAGGTGCGAGAGAGCTGGTGTTTTGTGTGTGGTTTCGCTTTTGGTAACTTACAGCGACAGAGATACGAGCTGTGCGTCATCTTAAGGTGTTAGATCCAGTCACTGTTCTCCACCGGAGCGGCTCCCGTCAGTTTTGTGTTTCTTTTCCAAATTCAAATGCCGTGTCATGCCCGAGACATCTCAAAGGACGTGACACACGGTTCAATTAGTCTCTTGTCATGTCAGAAGTGATAATACTTTTCAGTTTTATGAATGTCGCCATCTTTAATATTACGTTGGTCACTTAAAAACTCCGGCCAGCGCGTGTTTACATGCTGCTGTTGGTTAATGAAGTTTTGATGGATGAACTCACGGTTCAATTAGTCTCTTGTCATGTCAAAAGTAATAATACTTTTCAGTTTTATGGATGTCGCCATCTTTAATATTACGTTGGTCACTGTCATTATGGTTACTAGTAAGAGAATACGGGCTTGACTCTCGTTGCACGTTCATACAGACAGTGTTCCAGACGCTACTGTAAGTTGCTGTGTGAACAGGACATTTCGAGACTCACACCTGTAAGTAAATGCGGTTGTCAATCCCAAAAACTGACAGTGTGAACGTGGCCTTAGAGAGCTCTCTAATTGGAATTGACTAGTAACAATTCAGTTGTAGAGCTCTCTAATTAAAAATGAACGTGAGTCAATGAAAGTCTTCTGGGACTGTCGCTGTCGGTTTCAGATTGGATGTGAGAGCTGAAGTCTCAGTTAGCTCTGGATGTACATGAAGGCAGTGCCAAGGCCCTGTTTTAATATTTACCTCAGAAGCTCACATTTTGCATTGCTTCATTTCCCATAATTGTTTTGAATTTTTAAATGTCTTTTCAATTTGAGTTACATTCATAATTACTTCTGTACTTGTTATAACATTTATTTAATGTATATTAATATTTATATAGGCTACAACTGGATTTGCTGTTTTTAAAAATTAAAATAAAACACTAAGAAAAGATGACAAACTCAGCAAAAAAATAAATTTTCAGGATACTGTATTTTAAAGATAATTTTGTACAATCCGAATAAGCTTTACAGATCTTTATTAGAAAGGGTTTTTAACAATGTTTTTCAATTATTGCACATGCACCTATCAAGGACAATCAAGGTTACAGTTACAATACCTTATAGGACACTAAAGAGACCTTTCTACTGACTGAAAAACACCAGAAGAAAAATGCCCAGGGTCTCTGATCACCTGTGTGAATGTGCCTTAATCCTAACAGAGGAATAAACTGCAATGTCCGTAATGTAAGACGCCTGAGACAGTGCTACAGGGAGACAGAAGGACAGCTGATTGTCCTTCCAGTGCCAAACCACATGTAACCCTAGATATGTTTGAGAATGTGTAATGCTTTGGAAGAGTGGAGTAACATCTTACAGCAAGATCTGGCAAATCTGGTGCTGTCCATGAGGATGAGATGCTCTGTAAAGCAGCTGGTGCCACACCAGACTTTCAGATACTTTGTTCATCAAATGTCTGTGAAATGTGTTCAGTTTATGTCTCAGTTGTTAAATCTTTTTGTTTATACAAATATTTACACAAAATTTGCTGGAAAAAAAAGCAGTTGAAAGTGAAACACCATTATGAAACATGACATGAAAGTAGGTTGGTTTTCAAAATTCTTTTCACCTACTACATGGTGCAGCATAAGAACAGACATGTATACTTTTTTTCTGTTCACTTGAATTGCGCTTTTTCTAAACTGTTAAACAGTGCTCTGTATTTGACTGTTACTGAACTAAATACAATTTGTGGATCCATCTTAAATGAATAGTTCAAAAATTGTCACCCTTGTGTTGTTTCAAAATTCTGTGACTTTAATTCTTCTGTGGAAGATATATTGAGAAACGTGTCTTATGTTTTGTACATACAATGAAACTCAATGTGCACAAATATTGATTGGTTCCCAACAGTTAAACATTTTATTATAATATCACACAAAATATGCATTGTTTTGAACATATGAACTGTTGGCTAACATGGTACCTTTTAAATAATCCATTAAACAGTTGCAATTTGAGGAGCATGTACTAGCTAATATTTTTAGTTTGCACGTTGTCTCAAGGACACGCCCACAATAGGAGGATATCATGAATATTCACGTAAGCGCCACCCAGTGTAAATGGCCAATAAATGGCTTCAATCAGAAGGGACCACACAACTGGCAGCCAAACAGCAATGCACATCATTAATAACTACGGGGACTGTCATTTACATAACATTATAATGAGAACACTATTGTAGTAAAACGTTGTGAATTCAGTGTGTTGTTTCAGCGCGTTGTTGTGGGAAGAGCTACTACTGGAGTTAAACATTTTGATTAGCACATAACTTAGTTCAAGCTTCACTTGTGCATTCGCGTCATTTTGTGCAGATAAAGGGCGTAATGTTAAATTTATGTATACAAAGATGCCAAAATATGCTTACAGACAAATATGACCATGCTATAAGGAAAAGACAAAGTAATCATTTATTTCTAACAATAAACATCAAATTTCAATAACTCAAAACAGTAAATTGTACCAAACAGGTAAGAATAAATAAACCTAACAATAACTAAAAAACGTAAATGGTAACAAAAGATGTACAATAAACCTAACAATATACCTAACAACACTAACCTGACTTTGAAGTGTATGTGTTTTGCACAGTGGCTGATTGGCACAAAAAAAACTGGCTCACTTTGGCTCATTCTTGTGTGTGTGTGTGTGTGTGTGTGTGTGAGTGGGCCACACTGAGAATGATATATAGGCTCACCCCTTCGTTTAAGTGTATGTATAATCTGCATTGTTTTGGATATATTGATTTTTACTGGACAAATAAAAAATTTGCTCTGAATTATAGTCTCACCCATTCATTTCCTATGGGCACCCACTAGTGTCCACAAAGGACAGATTAAGGATTTTTTTCCGAACTACTTAACATTGTTGAATCAAGTCCAACCTTTTTTTGTGTGTGTGTGTTCAGGTGGTAAACTTAGGAAAAGTAAAAAGTCTTGTACCGCTCAGATTAAGGAAACCATTTTTATTAAAAAAAAATTTTGCCCACATTTGTCCCCAAGGAACATTTAGTGTTAAATAGCCTAACGCTCAAGACAATTTAACTCATAATCTGTCAAGTGAATAACTGGTCAGTAATGGTCTTAAGGAATGTCAGTGGCCATTCTAGGTGTATATGACTTTCTTCTTTCTGATGAACATAATTGGAGATATATTAATAAATATCCTGACTCATCCGAGCTTTATAATGGCAGTGAACAGGGGTTACGAGTATGAGCTGAAGAAAGTACTTCCATCCACATCCATCCATCATAAACGTACTTCACACGGTTCCGTTAATAAAGGCCTTCTGAAGCAAAGTGATGCATTTGTGTAAGAAAAATATCCATATTTAACAATTATGAAGTAAAATATCTAGCTTCTGGCAGACTGCCTTCCGTATTCAAACAGAACTGGCGTTGCGTCAATTAAAGGTTTAGTTCACCCAAAAATGAAAATTCTGTCATTTATTACTCACCCTCATGTTGTTCCACACCCGTAAGACCTTCGTTCATCTTCAGAACACAAATTAAGATATTTTACATAAAATCCGATGGCTCAGTGAGGCCTCCATTGCCAGCAAGACACTTTCAGATGCCCAGAAAGCTACTAAAGACATTTAAAACAGTTCATGTGACCACAGTGGTTCAACCTTAATGTTATGAAGCGACGAGAATACATTTTGTGCACCAAAAAAAACAAAATAATGACTTTATTCTACAATAACTAGTGTTGGGCGATTTCAAAACACTGCTTCATGAAGCTTCGAAGCTTTACGAATCTTTTGTTTTTCAAATCAGTGGTTTGGAGTGCGTATCAAACTATTATATGTATATATACATATCAAATCACGTTTAACATTCTTCTTTCTCATTTTCATATTGTGCAGAGAGTGATGCAATAAAGTCTTCAATATCTTAAAGCATCACGATTAAACAGCTAAAACAAGTTGTTTGAAAAATGGATTATGATTAGACTATTGTTGACACCTTTACACAAATGCCTTGTATGCACAATTTATGCAAATAATTGAACTCCACTAAGAATCAGAACACATACCTTCCCAAATCATTTTATGGCAACACACTAGTTTTCTAAACTATTATTTTGACCTTCCCCAAAGGTTTCCCTTATCAAACAATCAAACTTAACTACTAATTTTAGCAAATTATGCAGCTTTTGATTAATCTGAATATCAAATAATTTACTTTGTTAGTGTATTATTTTGTAAGTGATGGATCTGAACATGAACATTTGCTAATTAGACAACTTCGGGCAACACTTTTTCTTATGAGTCCATAGATTAAATAATCGGGTGAAACTCTTCCCACATGAAGAGCACTGGTGCGGCTTCTCTCCAGTATGAACTCTCATATGATCTTTCAGGTTTCCTGACAGAGCGAAACTCTTTCCACAGTGAGAGCACTTGTACGGTTTCTCTCCAGTATGAATTCTCTGGTGTTTTTTTAATGCACCTGATGTAATGAAGGTCTTCCCACAGCCAGAGCACATATAAGGTTTTACACCAGTATGAATACTTTCATGCTCTTTTAAATGTTGCAGTCGTGTAAAACACTTTCCACAAAAATTACAAATGTGAGGCTTCACAGCTGCATGAAGTTTAAGGTGTCTTCTTAAGCCTGATTCCACAACAAATGTTTTATCACACTGATCACAGCTGAACGACTTCACTCCAGAGTGAAAGTGCAGATGATCATTGAGAGCGGTTTTGGATGTGAAACTGTTTTCACACTGAGAGCACGTATAAGGCCTCTCTCCAGTGTGAATTCTCATGTGTCTTAAAAGGTTTGATTTTTGTCCGCAACTCTTTCCACATTGAGTGCATGTGAACAGTTTTTCTCCAGTGTGAATTCTTGTGTGTCTATTAAGCTCTGATTTAGTAGTGTAACTCTTTCCACACTGAGAGCATGTGAACGGTTTTTCTCCATTGTGATTTCTCGAATGTACATTTAAGTCCTCTTTGCGACAGAAACTCTTTCCACACTGAGCGCATGTATAAGGCCTCTCTTCAGTGTGAATTATCATATGTACCTTAAGGTGTGCTTCATGTTTGTAACTCTTTCCACACTCAGAGCAGGTGAACGGTTTTTCTCCAGTGTGAATTCTCATGTGTCTGTTAAGGTGTGATTTATATGTGAAACTCTTTCCACACTCAGAGCATGGGAATGGTGTTTCTCCATTGTGAACTCTCGTATGCACATTTAAGTCCTCTTTGCGACTGAAACTCTTTCCACACTGAGCGCATGTATAAGGCCTCTCTCCAGTGTGAGATCTCATGTGTACCTTAAGGTGTGCTTCATGTTTGTAACTCTTTCCACACTCAGAGCAGGTGAACGGTTTTTCTCCAGTGTGAATTCGCATGTGTCTGTCAAGGCGCGATTTATATGTGTAACTCTTTCCACACTCAGAGCAGGTTAAAGATCCTTTGATTCCAGATTTTCCAGCATGTTTTTGTGTGAAATTCTTCTCAGTCTTTGAAACGACTGCATTTCCATCTTCATTTTTGAAATGATGAGGTTTTTGAAGCAGATGTTGTTCGTCTTCATTTTTAAAAGTTAGTTTTCCATCTTCATTTGTGAAATGATGTTTGTCTTCATTTACTTCCATCAGGTCTAAAATCAACATATTAAATTCAATTAAAAAAGGGCAACAGAGAAACAAAGAAATACATTTCATTCTTAATTTAGCACAAATCTAGTTTACTACTAAGTCTACTAGTAGTATCTAGCTCTAGATATATTCTTATATCAGTTTTCATCTAAAGCCCAAAGTATACTTCACTTTTTACACGTACATACGGGTCAGCGTACTTTGCGCGTGACGCGAATTTTGTCATCAGAAGAGTATGCATGTACTTGTGCCGCCTGATTTTTGTAACCACATACTTGTATGCACAGGTTGCAAATGTGCATTTAATTTTTTTTTTGCAGTAATTAGTTTATCCACAAGGTGGCACGGTTGCCTGGGGGCGTCGATTCACAAGGTAGTCAAAGAAAAACTGCATTAACAGAACAGACCGGAATGCATGCAAGCTACAGCGACAATGGAGGCCTACATAGACGAAAGTACCCTCATTTGTACAACTCTAGCATGAAAAAATACAAAGATATTTACATGGGTTGTAACTCATGGCGACAGATTGATCAAAACTGCGCATGTCGAATGCCTGTGTATGCGTACGAGTCAAATGAAGTATACTTTGCAAGGCTGTGCATTCGACTGTCCACGTTCATTAGCATACGCTTAAAAAAAACTAAGTATACCCAGGGCTTTAATGTTCCTCATCAGTCATTAAAGAGAAGGAAGGAAAACACCAACCTATTTGTTCCTCTGTATCTTCATCTTTTATTCTGCAGGGTTCTTCCTTAAACTCCATCTTTACAATAGTATGTCAGTAGTTTCTCCTGGAGTAATTCCTCCTGCTTGCTGCTTCTTCTCCTGTGGGAAGATGGGAATATTCCCCAGCATTTAAACTCTCATGAACGGCTGTGGGAGCGGCTTCACTGACTGAAGGTGTGAATTGTGGTCGCTGTTGCTCATTTAGCAGATGATCATCACACTTACAATCACTCTCAATTATCCAGCTTTAAAGGTAGGGTAGATAATTTTCGGAGAGGCTAGCAATAGCGAGCTTTGAAAACATAAGATCCCACCCTCCCTTCAGAGCGTCTCCAAAGTCACACCAAAACTCCAAAACACATGAACGCGTACAGCAGGGAGCAAAAAAAAGCAAGTGTTTCTGACTGCGTCCCTCAGTACTACAAACCACACGCCAACAAATTACACCCCCTACCTCAAGTTATGCCCCCATAATGAAACAGACATTCGCAATGTCATCAGAGCCCCTCCCTCTGGATTCGCTGACGTCATCACTACTACTACTACTCTTCTTGCTTCACTTTCCTAGCTTTTTAAGCTTCACTATTGCCACCTAGTGATAAGGCATACATATCGTATAACATTTCACCAGACCCCATAAGTCATCCTGTTTGTTTTCCTCAGTTTTTAAAGCATTTTAAATATTAAACTCTACAGTAAATCTTGATTTTATGGAAGGGCAGGTTTAGGGTAAGGTTGGGGGTTGGGTTTTTAGTTAGAATTACTATGTGTATGTCTAGTGTATTAATCTGATTGTATAATTTATCTTATGTTTTACAAATATATGTTATTTTATACTTCATAAGATTCAAAAGCAAAATAAGTTAAATATGAAATAATTTACTTCAAATAATTGATTTAGTCAATCACATCCACGCTTGTTTCTTCACGGGAGGCGTGACTTGTTTAGGAAGGATAAAAAGAGGAGAAATGACAATGGAGGATGAGAGAGGACCAGGCCTGGGACATTTAAGTTGTGTTTTGTATGTGCAGCAGTTGGCCATGATGCACCTGCCATTTACTTTTGTTTTATTTATTTTGTCATTAAAACTTACATTTACAGTTCGCCGGTTCCGGATTGTAAACGGTGGCTGCTGTTTGTTTTTGGCGCTCTGTGACTGATGTCTGTCTACAACTCTGCATAGCCTTATGCCGAGTTCACACTGCACGATTTTCAAAGTCGTCAGATCACTGTTCTTTTCACACTGCATGACTATCTGGGGTAGCATTCAGTCGCTGCTGTGCACACTGCACAATGGATCGGAGACGGGGTTACACATTGCATGACTTTACAATAGTAAGAATCGCCAATACCTCTGTCTGGTTCGCAAACTATGTTTCACAACCAAACACATGCGAGAAGTGGACACACGGGCTTAGACCACTTAACTTAGTGATTGCTATCAGGTTGTGAAAAGACTTTCAACTAGAGCTTGACTGATTTTTCCCACGCATTAAGCATTTTCTCATAATCAGGTATTAGTTTTGTAATATTGGATTCTCAGATGCACAGCAGAGAAAATACCAGGCACAGCAAGATCACTGTTTGTGATGCTCAAAAGAAAAAGTAGTATAAAGTAGTATTTAAAAGCGCAGCTGCTTTGATTACAGTGGTACCAAAAGAAATGCTTCTTTTCCATAAGAGCCACCTGCTGTCAGAAAGTGAATGTGCAGTTTCATTCAGTCTGTTTTATGTTTTGTGCATGTGTCTTTTGTAACAAAGCTAAAGTCAGACCATTCTGTATTTGCTCTATGTCTTGAAATTATGCAGTCTAGGGCTGCACAATATTGGAACAAACTGACATTGCGATATTTTATTTTTCTGCAATATATATTGCAATATGAAAAAAAAAAAAAAAAAGAAAAAAAATTTCACCAAATGACTATTGGCACTATTTGGAAAGAATTAATCATTCTTGGATAATTGGGGTGATTTTGTAGGTGAGTGAATATGCATAGAAAATAATGAACAAATTACAAGCATAGATAAATATAATAGAACAAAGATACAAATAAAATAGTGCTCCAGGTAAGTCTAACAGTATTCAGGTACAGAAATTGAATAATTAAATGTAAAATAATACTATATGTAATAATAAATATACTTCTATAATAAAAGTATATTTATATTATATAATAAATAATATTATATATATAATATTATATATAATTTGTATTATATAATAAATAATACAAAGTCTCACTTTATAAATGAAACATAATTAATCTGTGTTAAAACCACAAAAGTGATTTTTCTCTTTGTCTTTTGTTGTTCGATTAACATTCATGACACAGAAAGCAGCAAGGGCTTCTGCCACTTTAAGGCCCCGCTTACACTGGTGCCATTTTAAAATGAAAACGGTCCTCGTCTACACTGGCGTTTCCACGGCGTTTCAGAAACGATCTCCGTCTACATTACACGGCCGAAAACACGTCACATGACCGTTCATGCACACTGGGCATGCGCGTACAAGTGTAAACAGATGCCTCTTGTGCACGTAGGCAGCTGCAGTATTAAAAAAAAAAAAGCAGAGTTTAACTGCACAATGCCTGCTAAAAATTACAACAAAGCCAGCAAAGATTGCAGTGCAGTCTCCATGTTATTGTTTACACAGTCGTCAAGGATATGCAAAGCGAACAGGGGCAGCCACGCCATCATTTTCAAGAGTCTCCATTTTGGTCCGTTTATACTGAAACGCAACCCCAGCATTTTCAAACTAAAACGGGGTCTGCAGCGTTTTCGAAAGTCTGTGTAAATGACAGCCGTAATCGTAGCAAAACTTATGCGTTTTAAAACAAAAATGCACTAGTATAAACGGGACCTAAGACCGAATGTGCGGTGCATATCCAAAATACTGTTATACATCCAGTTTTCTTTCTCAATTGTTTCGTTCACCTAAACCATAATCAATTGTGTTTACGAGGATAGGCGATCTTTTATGTGGATTTAGACAATTTTTTTGCATGTATGTGTCCATTCAGGCACAAATAGACGCGGAAGAGAATGGCATGCGATGTTCACGTGCATCCGCGCGGCTCTGTGTGTGTGTGCCTGTGCACTGTGCACATAAAACAGCTGCCCGTTCATAATTGAGTTCTCTTTCGCATCTTCGTGCGCTCAAATGGTTTAAAATCTCTTGAATGTTTACACTGACAGGCCATAAACAAAACAACCGCTCATCTTACATGCTGCATTGACACTATTCTTTAAGAGCTGCTGTGCAGCCAAATAATGTACCAGTTATCAATGTAAAGCTGCTTTGACACAATCTACATTGTAAAAAGCGCTATATAAATAAAGGTGACTTGACTTGACTTGTAGCATCTTTATTTGAATCATGATTAAAATACAGTGGTTGCCTCTAATTTCAAATGGCTACAGATGGGTTTTTTTAAGACCAGTTTGGCCTGTTATAGAGCAAATAAACAACAAATAAATTTGCTTAAAGAAAAAAAAACAAAAAAACAGCCACAGTATCAGATTTTGCAAAATCGGAATCGGCCATGATCGTTGCATCACTACCATTTTCATTTCTCTACAAATCGTGGTGTTGTTTTTAAATAAAATAACTCTTTTAAACGGGTGCTCCTAAATTTTTGCTAGTGATCTTAACTTTAAGTTGGGGGTACCAGTGCTACCAAGTAAAAAAGTTAATTTCAAGCCCTGTTAATACACTTTTTGGTAAACATATTAGCCATTAATGCACAAATGAGATGTTACATAAATGCTTGTTATGTAGTTGCAACTTGGCGCCAAAAAATAGAGACAAACTCAGAGTAATGTAATCTGTCATGTCCCAATAGACGTAACTTTACATGAATTAAATAAAACAGCCATGAATGAGTGCATGTTGGAAATAAAAGCGCTGAATTGAATTCTCTCTCTGTGTTGTATTTGCTCATCATTAGTCTCGTGAAGTCTCATTCATAGTGCCGTTCACTCACCGGGTTGATGCTTCAGCATGGCCACCGTATAAAGCTTTTAACACGACCCACTCCTTAAAACTCCTTAAATTATATTAACGTCTACTATATATGATTTATTTCGATAATAAACATATAAATAATTACAGCTCTGTGAAAATTTATTATCTCCGTGAGAGAAGTTCTGTGTAAAGCAGGCATTTCATAATCTTCTAGACAGACAAAATCATTAATAATTCTGATAACATGCCAGATGAGATGGACTAAGTAATTGCGACGTATTTACTGTTTTGTTTATTTTTCTGACAAAGTTTTATTTCAGTGAATGCATGCATAATGTATTTGTATTCCAGTAAATATACCATTCTCTTCACTCTTTTTAGCCTATCAAACAGCACATAAACCTTTTAAAATTGTAATTTAAAACAAATGCTTATATTTATGGGGAGTTGATTTCCTGTCATTTATTTATGTTCTCCATTTGAAAACATTAAGACTGTAAATTTATTTTGCCTGTTGTTAATATTAATACTGTTGTTATAAATAAAAAGATGCAACTGGGATTATTAAGCTACACTAAAGCAGTAATGTTTTTTTATTCAGGCGGTTTAGAATGTTTCATGATTTTTTTAAAATTTGTTAGAATTATTTTTACATGCTATATTCATTACCTGGTTGTTTACCTTATCAAAGATTTTGTTTAAAAATATATATATGTATATATATATATATATATATATATATACAGAAATTACAGTATTAAAAAATTGTTAAATAAAATGGTTTGTTCGGTTCAGTGCTGTTATAATTGTCAAAATCAGAAATAAAACAATGAATAAATATCAGTTCTGTATATCGGTTATCAGGCACATAAACATGCAAATAATTGATATCGGTATTGGTTATAAAAATTGGTCAATCTTTACATTCAACCAGCTTAACAAAAACTGTTTCTGGAACAAATCGCCTACTCTGCCTTTAAGTGTTTTGCCCAAACAACTCCTCTAGCTGATTTTTACATATCATGCTTACATTAGATATGATTTACATGAATTGAAAACTGTTTACTAAGTTTCATTCGTTCATTACATAAAATAAAAACACAAATCATAATATTCACAAATTGTTATATGAAAAACCAGTCAGTAGCGAGTTTACGTTTCACGAGCGTTTACAACATCAGTCGGTTCATTTCGATTCATTTATAAATGATTCACTAAATGAACTGACTCGTTTAGTCGTTTGGATTTAGATTTCTCCACATAAATTATAAAATAAATGTACTCACAGTCTGAAAAGCAGCAGATTTAGATCAGAATGAACGGCTGTGTTTCACTTCTCATGTTTATGTTCCCTTCCCTCACTCACTTCTCTTCTTCTCCTAGACTCGAATGTGTGTCATTGCTTCGGTTGCACGAGCACCCTCTACTGGCGGAAACCAATCCCCGTTAAACTATCTAACCTTCATAGACTAGTTGCAGATTATACAAACACTATTTATCTCCCCAAATATGTTTGATTTGGGATAAAGAATCAAACTTCAAATATCTGCTAAGAAGTTTGCAATTGTATTTACCTTCTGGACTCGTTCAACTGTGGCGTGTTACTGATGTTCATTTTAATATAAATCTTGACTTCATTTTAAAGTTAGATGGTACAACTATTAATAATAAAAATGTGAAAGATATTAAGAGATATGAAGATTTAACTTAAAAACTCTATCCACGCAGCTCAATGCAAGTTGTCAGATTTAGACTTCTCCCAACAAAAATAAAATTAATGTCCTCACAGTCTGATGAACAGTTAAATTGTTTCAAGAATCACGATGGATTCAATTAGTACCCAAAATCTCAAAATAAGTTAATTTTCATTACTTTTTTGGACTAAATTGTTTATCAAAATATAATATATTACCATATAATATAAGAGCCTAAATGACCTTAAACCTTATCCCCAGGCACGGTCTTTCAGATTTTGTCGCCATTTTCTGAATATGAATCCAATGAGCTAAATAACATAAGCATTTTAGCATAAAGAACATAAACGCACAAAAAGCTGCCGATAGCCATTATATACACACAGACACACACACACGAGGCAAAGTCCTGTTTTTTTTGTTGTTGTTTTTTTACATTTCTTTATGTATCAATTGTAAATTCGTCTCTGTTACACTTAAATGGTTAGTTTACCTAAAAATCTTTTTAAAAAAGTAATTAATTACTCACCCTCATGTCATTCCAAACCTATAAGACTTTCGACTTTCAAAAATTAAGATATTTTTTTATGAAATCCGAGAGGTTTCTGGCCTCCGAGAGACTGCAATGTTATTACCACTTTCAAGGCCCAGAAAGGTAGTAAAGACATTGTACAAAGTAAAATCATGTACAGAAATGTAATAATATAAATATAATTGTAATTACACTACATGCATAGTGTTCACTGTATAAATTAAATATAGATTAATCATTGTTAAAGTTGTTTTGTTGTTTGATAATTAAAGACATTAGGCTGCTGTCACTAAATGTACGGAACCAATGTACGAATGCACAACGTGATCTCATGAGAATACGTGTGTATTTTTACGTAAAGTGTGGTTCTACCACACGCACATATACTTACGTTTTCACAAAAACAATATTGACATAGTTATAGCACTAAAACGTAAAAATACTTGCGTATTAACAGCAATAAAACGTAAATCATTTACGTATCCAAGTGTGAATGTGTATGAATTCCCATGTATTAATATTAAAATCGTGGCATTAATGTTTTAAATCTATTGTATTCAATTTGTCATATCAATACATGTTTTAGTCAAATTTATTCAATGCAGTTTACTCATCTACTTAATATGAAATATCATTTCTGTTCACGACTTGTGCTGTGAACTCGTTTCGGAGGATTACATAATGTTAAACAACACTTTGAAACCTTAAAATGAATAAAATTTCTGTAATTGTTTAACCATTTTGTAATATTTAGTTTGTTTGCTGTGAGACACAGAAGGCGTTTTCTCCTATGCAGCAACTGACAATACAACCATAAGATACAACAAAAACACAACATAAATTAACAAATCACATCAATTTTATTTGTTCGCTGTACTCCAAATCTATAGAATCCATATGTTTGTAAGGAACAGATACAAATTCAGCCCTTTATCCATCAATCTTCATCTTCATTCTCAGCACGACCGTCACGGTCAAAGCCCGCGCTCTTTATGATTCAAATTTGAAAGTTGCGCCCTCGAGATGCCTTACGACATGGTTTACAGCACTGCTATCTACCGCTCATTGGTTCTCACCTGCTTCGTCACAGATGGCGACAAGCCATGTTTCAGTAGATTGACATTTGAAATGTACGCACGACTTCACGGATTGATATTTTCATGGATTAATGAGTTAAATTCTGCTCTGTACCCTATAAAAAACTATTACCGCCAGAACTGCGACTGCAACTCATCATCATTTGAACTACTTTTGGTACCACTTTCAACATTTTCGCAATAAATAAATTGTGATTACGCTTGTTTGTTATTCTTTTATTTATAATAGTACGGAGTTTTAAGAAATGGTTATGGGTAGGTTTAGGGGTAGGTGTAGGATTAGTGGCTCAAAATATCGTTTAAATGTTCTATTTTCCTACACATTTCTGTCTATTATGTTTTATTCTTTTAACATTCTGTATAAAATGGGTATGTTTAGGTTCAGGATGGCCAGGGGTTTAGTGATCTTACATTTATCTACAAAACGATAAAGGGAAATTATACATAACGTTATATCTTTATGACATGAAAGATTCGTAAATTATTTCGCTGAAAAAACATAAGTATTTTTACGTTTTAGTGCTATAAATATGTCAATATTGTATGTTTCAGCACCTTTCTATACGTACAAAAATTTACATTCTGTGTCTTTGAAAGTTACATATTTATACCTACGTATTAACAATGAGACCAGGCAGGAATGCATGACCGAATGCACGGAACCAAGATGATGAAACACATCTGATTTCTTCCTCAAGTTTTCTCAACTGTTTAGGTTCACTTAAGACTTTATAACCAACTGTATACAAGAATACTTGTCAAAACGGGGATTTTGAGATCATTTTGTGTGTACGTATCCTTCAGGCTCAAGGAGGCGTGAAACAGAGCTCGATTACGTGAGCACGTGTGCTTTGAGTGTGTGTGTGCACAGAAAACAGTGTTTTAAGTGAGTGTTTTAAATTGGTAAGACTTACAAACACATGCAAATAATAAACTTTCACTATATAAATGTAGTAATCAACTGCAATCCGTTACACCCCTACTTAGAATGCAATACACTACAATTTTGACCATCCCCAAAGATTCCCCTTGTCAAACAATCAAACTTCACTACTAATTTTAAATTACTCTATTTAAGGTAATTCCATCTTTTGCTTAATCTAAATATAAAATTATTTAAAAGTCATGGATCTAAACATGAACATTTGCTAATTAGACAACTTCGGGCAACACTTTTTCTTATGAGTCCATAGATTAAATAATCGGGTGAAACTCTTCCTACATGAAGAGCACTGGTGCGGCTTCTCTCCAGTATGAACTCTCATATGATCTTTCACGTGTCCTGAATGAGCGAAACTCTTTCCACAGTGTGAGCACTTGTACGGTTTCTCTCCAGTATGAATTCTCTGGTGTTTTTTTAATGCACCTGATGTAATGAAGCTCTTCCCACAGTCAGAGCACATATAAGGTTTTACACCAGTATGAATACTTTCATGCTCTTTTAAATGTTGCAGTCGTGTAAAACACTTTCCACAAAAATAACAAATGTGAGGCTTCACAGCTGCATGAAGTTTAAGGTGTCGTCTTAAGCCTGATTCCACAACAAATGTTTTATCACACTGATCACAGCTGAACGACTTCACTCCAGAGTGAAAGTGCAGATGGTCATTGAGAGCGGTTTTGGATGTGAAACTGCTTTCACACTGAGAGCACGTATAAGGCCTCTCTCCAGTGTGAATTCTCATGTGTCTTAAAAGGTTTGATTTTTGTTTGCAACTCTTTCCACATTGAGTGCATGTGAACAGTTTTTCTCCAGTGTGAATTCTTGTGTGTCTGTTAAGCTCTGATTTAGTAGTGTAACTCTTTCCACACTGAGAGCATGTGAACGGTTTTTCTCCATTGTGATTTCTCGTATGTACATTTAAGTCCTCTTTGCGACTGTAACTCTTTCCACACTGAGCGCATGTATAAGGCCTTTCTCCAGTGTGAATTATCATGTGTACCTTAAGGTGTGCTTCATGTTTGTAACTCTTTCCACACTCAGAGCAGGTGAACGGTTTTTCTCCAGTGTGAATTCTCATGTGTCTGTTAAAGTGTGATTTATATGTGAAAATCTTTCCACACTCAGAGCAGGTTAAAGATCTTTTGACTCCAGATTTTCCAGCTTGTTTTTGTGTAAAATTCTCTTCAGTCTTTGAAACGACTGCATTTCCATCTTCATTTTTGAAATGATGAGGATTTTGAAGCAGATGTTGTTCATCTTCATTTTTATATGTCAGTTTTCCATCTTCATTTGTGAAATGATGGTGTTTGTCTTCAGTTACTTCCATCAGGTCTAAACTCAACATATTAACTTCAGTTAAAAAAGGACAAATGAGAAACAAAGAAATAAAGTTCATTCTTAATTTAGCACAAATCTAATTTACTACTGTCTACTAGTATCTAGTTCTAGATGTATTCTTACGTCAGTTTTCATCTAAAGCCCAAAGTATAATTCACTTTTTACGCGTACACGAGGGTCAGCGTACAGTGCACGTGACACGAATTTCGTCATCAGAAGAATACGAGCGTACTGTACACCCACCGCCTGATTTTTGTAACCAGCATATAATTTTTTTTGCAGTAATTAGTTTAACCACAAGGTGGCAACCGTGCCTTGGGGGCGTCGATTCACAAGGTAGTTGTGCGTTCACTAGCGTACACGTAAAAAAAAAAAAAAAAAGAAGTATACCCAGGGCTTTAATGTTCCTCATCAGTCAATAAAGAGAATAAAGGAAAACACCAACCTATTTGTTTCTCTGTCTCTTCATCTTTTATTCTGCAGGGTTCTTCCTTAAACTCCATCTTTACAATAGTATGTCAGTAGTTTCTCCTGGAGTAATTCCTCCTGCTTGCTTCTTTCTCTCCTGTGGGAAGATGGGAATATTCCCCAGCATTTAAACTCTCATGAACGGCTGTGGGAGCGGCTTCACTGACTGAAGGTGTGAATTGTGGTCGCTGTTGCTCATTTAGCAGATGATCATCACACTTACAATCACTCTGGATTATCCAGCTTTAAAGGTAGGGTAGGTAATTTTCAGAAAGGCTATCCACCCTCCCTTCAGAGCGTCTCCAAAGCCACACCTCCTCCAAAACACATGAGCGTACAGCAGGGAGCAAAAAAAGCAAGTGTTTCCGACTGCGTCCCTCAGTACTACAAACCACACACCAACAAATTACACTCCGTACCTCAAGTTATGTCCCCATAATGAAACTGACATTCGCAATGTCATCAGAGCCCCTCCCTCTGGATTTGTCGACATCATCACTACTACTACTACTACTCTTCTTGCTTCACTTTTTAAGCTTCACTATCGCCACCTTGTGATAAGGCATACAGATCGTATAACATTTCAGCATAACATTTTTGTTTCCCTCAATTTTTAAAGCATTTTAAATATTAAATTCTACAGTAAATTTTGATTTTATGGAAGGGCAGGTTTAGGGTAAGGTTTGGGGTTGGGGGGCAGGATTTTAGCTAGAATTACTGTGAGTGTATTAATCTGACTGTATAATTTATATTAGTTTTATAAATTAGTTTTACTAATAGATGTTATTTCATACTTAAGATTCAAAAGCAAAATAAGTTAGTCTTACAAACATTGAACATGAAATAATTTACTTCAAAAGATTGTTTTAGTCAATTACATCCACGCTTGTTTCTTCACGGGAGGCGTGACTTGTTTAGGAAGGATAAAAAGAGGAGTGATGACAATGGAGGATGAGAGAGGACCAGGCCTGGGACATTTAAGTTGTGTTTTGTATGTGCAGCAGTTGGCCACGATGCACCTGCCATTTACTTTTGTTTTATTTATTTTGTCAATAAAACTTACATTTACAGTTCGCCGGTTCCCCCTTCTTCCCTGAACCCTGAACTAACTCTTTTAACCGGGTGCTCCTTAATTTCAGTTGGGTGCTCCTACATTTTTGCTGGTGCTCTTAAGTTTAAGTGGGGGATACCAGTGCTACCAAGTTAAAAAGTTAATTTTGAGCCCTGTTAATAAACTTTATTTGTTAATATTAATGCTGTTGTTATAAATAAAAAGATGCAACTGGGATTATTAAACTACATTAAAGCAGTATTTTTTCTTTTTCTTTTAATTTAGGCGGTTTAGAATGTTTAATGCTTTTTTTTAAAATTTGTTAGAATTATTTTTACATGCTATATTCATTACCTGGTTGTTTACCTTATCAAAGAGTTTGTTTTAAAAAAGACACTTTAGTGACAGTGCAGTTTAAATATATACAGAAATTACAATATTCAAAAATTGTTAAATAAAACAATCTGTTCAGTTCGGTTGTTATAATTGTCAAAAACAGAAATAAAACAATGAATAAATATCGATTCTGTATATTGGTTATCGGCAACATAAACATGCAAATAATTGGTATTGGTTAAAAAAATGTAATCAATCTTTACATTCAAAAACTGTTTCTGGAACAAATAGCCTACCCTGCCTTTAAGTGTTTTGCCCAAACAACTTTTTTAGAAACAATTCAACTCCTCTAGCTGATTTGTACATATCATGCTTACATTAGATATGATTTACGTGAATTGAAAACTGTTTATTAGGTTTCATTCGTTCATTACATAAAGTGAAAACACAAATCATAATATTCACGAATTGTAATATGAAAAAACCAGTCAGTAGCGAGTTTACGTTTCACGAGCGTAATGTACAACATCAGTCGGTTCATTTCGATTTGTTTCTAAATGATTCACTAAATGAACCGATTCGTTTAGTCGTTTGGATTTAGATTTATCCTAATGATTAAATAAATGTACTCACAGTGAAAAACAGCAGATTTAGAGCAGAATGAACGGCTGTGTTCCACTTCACATGTTTATGTTCCCTTCCCTCGCTCACTTCTCTTCTTCTCCTAGAATCGTGTGTAATTGCTTTGGTTGAGCGCCCTCTACTGGCGGAAACCAATCCCTATTAAACTATCTAACCTTCATAGACTAGTCGCAGATTACACAAACACTATTCATCTCCCCAAATATGTTTGATTTGGGATAAAGATTCAAACTTTAAATATCTGCTAAAAAGTTTGCAATTGTATTTACCTTCTGGACTCCTTCAACTGTGGCGTGTTACTGGTGTTTATTATAATATAAATCTTGACTTCATTTTAAAGTTAGATGGTACAACTATTATTAATAAAAATGTGAGAGATATTAAAAGATATGAAGATTTAACTTAAAAACTCAGTCCAAGCAGGTTAATGCAAGTTGTCATATTTAGATTTCTCCCAACAAAAATGTTTTGGCATTTTCCGCTATTAAATTATGCAGCAGGCTCTTTTGCTGAGTGAGCGTGTTCCGGCGGGAAAGTGACGTCAGTGCATACCCTCTATACATATAATTTTCTTTTTATATGAGCTGTTTTCACATGGATTTTGATTGGATCGATATCTACAATATTTAACAATACTTTTAAATAAGGTCATTTTTCAATTCATACATGCATACGATATCATGAATAAAAATATGGACCTGTATTTAAATTTATTCATTAAATAATTTCTCATAGTTTCAAAATGTACAGAGTTTTTCTGATTGATTTCACGCAAGAAAATGTCTTTTCAACATGTTTTAAATGCATCACCTCTAGACATACGGCACAAATGCCTCATATATGCAAAACTAATGTGATTAACTCCCCAAAATAAACAAAACGCACCCCTTCAGAAATTGTTGCCATTTCTGAGCTATTACTTTGACCTTCCTAAAATGTCCTTTGTTAAATGATCAGACTTCACTATTCATTTTAGCACTTGTACCGTTTCTCTCCAGCATGAATTCTCTGGTGTAGTCTGTCCCTCACAGCCTCGCTTTCATACCTGTCATGGCGCTGCTCTGAATAAGGTCTATTGGCCATCAGAACAGATTTGATGTATTACAGCCTAACGCAACACTATAGGGCTGCTTTATGATTATTTGTTTTTCGTTAGTGAGCTCACGTACTGCAAAACATTTTAAACAAAAAAAAAAAATCCATTTTGCAATAATGACCTCGCAAAAGATGAACCCTAGATATTAAGCAAAAACAGAAAAAATGAATCTCACCACAGTTCACCTGAAAAACTTTAGAAATATTTTAATGCAAAACAAGTGTTTGACATTCAGTAAAATTGAATCATAAATATAAATCATGTTACAGCGGTTGAGAAAAGAGAAGGGCAATGCTTGACCAATTACCAGATTCAAACTTCAATACTAATTTAAGCAATCCTTCTTAGATTAAATCACTCTATTGAAACAATCTAAATGTCAAAATATTTGTAAGTGCAATATTTGTAAATCATGGATGTGAATGTGAACTTTGCTCACTTAGACAACTTCAGGCAATGATTTTTCTCATGAATCCGTAGACTAGATGATCGGCTGAAACTCTTCCCACATGAAGAGCACTGGTGCGGCTTCTCTCCAGTATGAACTCTCTCATGATCTTTCAACGTTCCTGAGTGAGTGAAACTTTTTCCACAGTGTGAGCACTGGTGCGGTTTCTCTCCAGTATGAACTCTTCCATGAACTTTTAAGGCTCCTGACTGAGTGAAACTCTTTCCACAGTGTGAGCACTTGTACGGTTTCTCTCCAGTATGAACTCTCTGGTGTGACTTTAAGAGACTGGATGAAGTGAAGCTCTTCCCACAGTCAAAGCACACATAAGGTCTCACACCAGTATGAATACTCTCATGCTCTTTTAAATGTTGCAGTCGTAAAAATCTCTTTCCACAAAAAGAACAAAAATGAGGCTTTACACCAGTATGAACTATAAGGTGTTGTCTCAAGTTTGATTCCACAACAAATGTTTTATCACACTGATCACAGCTGAATGATCTCACTCCAGAGTGACGGCGCAGATGCTCTTTGAGAACTTTTTTGCGAATGAAACTCTTTCCACACTGAGTGCATGTATAAGGCCTCTCTCCAGTGTGAATTCTCATGTGTCTCTTAAGGTCTGATTTACTTGTGAAACTCTTTCCACACTCAGAGCAGGTGAAAGATCCTTTGACTCCTGATTTTCGAGCTCGTTTTTGTGTAAAACACTTTTCGGTCTGTGAAATTACTGTTTCCCCATCTTCATTTGTGAAATGATGATGTTTGTCTTCATTCACCTCCATCTGATCTAAAATCAACATATCAAATTTTCAAAATTTGAATAAAGAAGGAGAAATAAGAACAACAATAAACTATAAAAGGTGAGTCATAATTAAGCAAAAATTTAGTCCTTTTTTTTTTAGCTTTCATCTTAATGTTCCTCATCAGTCTTTAAGGAGAATGAAGGAAAACACAAACCTATTTGTTCCTCTGTATCTTCATCTTTTATTCTGCAGGTTTCTTCCTCAAACTCCATCTTTACAATAGTATGTCAGCAGTTTCTCCTGGAGTAATTCCTCCTGCTTGCTCCTTCTTCTCCTGTGGGAAGATGGGAATATTCCCCAGCATTTAAACTCTCATGAACGGCTGTGGGAGCGGCTTCACTGACTGAAGGTGTGAATTGTGGTCCTTTTTTCCTAATTTAGCAGATTATCATCACACTTACAATCACTCTCAATTATCCAGGTGCAAATGTTTTGCTCTAATAGTCATTTAGAAACAATTCCATGAATTGATTTTTTTAGAAAGCAGGCCACAATATATGAAACAACAAACAAAATCACATCTTTGAAGTTTAAAATAAAAAATAGGTAAATAGATAAAAATAAAAAAAAATAATAAATAATAAAATGTACACATTTAAATCCACAAGCATACATAATGCACACCAATGACAGAAATATTTAGAACAGAAAATATAATAAATTGTGACTATATTGTATTTCATTAGAATGTCAATCTTATAAACTAGTTTGCACATACTTTATAATATAACATTAAAGTTTAATGCAAAGTTTATATAACAATATTAACTAAACTTGAAATGGTTACAAATTGTATGTATGAAATAATGATACGATGTTAGGTTAATTGTTCCCAGAATGTTATACCTAAAAAAAAAAACAGATTTATGTTCAAACACTTTCTTGTAACAGACTCTAAATAATGACAAATTAATTTGTCTTCTCAAAAGCTGTGTTAATATTTGAAATGATCAATTCTTCAATTCCCACAGCAGTTCAGAGAAAAGCTGAAAGAATACTGATGAAGGCTGATCGCAAAGATTTAACTGTTAACGGTTGTATGTGTCACTTAATACTATATCATCATTTACAGCAGTACAATTAGAAAATAATGTAAAATAAAACTATCTAGAAAAATAAACTTTGTTGTATGGTATGTCTGAAATAAACGAGTCAGTTGTTTGTGCGTCATACATTGTGTTTGCCAGGTTTCATTTATTCATTATGGGGAATTACAGTTAGACACCATAAAGGGATCAATCTGCTCAATAAAGACCAGGAGTCAAAGTTGAAATTCAACAAGCTAAAAGAGAGTTTACTAAAGACCAAGTTCTCCTCACTTCCATAGGCCATAGAAAATGAGCAAGAGGATCCAGCCTTTAACTAACTTAGACATCATCTTTGATGCACTATGTCCTTTATACATAAGAAACTTTAGTAAGGGTCACAGGTGAGTCAATTTTTCTCATCAGAGCTGCTGTTAAATTCTCCTGGAGACTATTCCTTTGGCATGGTAACATGCCTCTACTTTATATCTGAGTTTTGTCAGGACTTCACTGAAACAGAACATCCACTCAAGAAACATTTCCATTTTATTATATAATACAAGAGGGATTATAAATCCACACCCCTTCAATTACTATGACCCTGCCAAAATGTCCTTTGTCAAATGATCAAACTAACTAATTTTAGCAAATTACCCTCTTAGATTAAATAACTCTATGGAAACAAATTCTAGATTTTGCTTAAAGGTACACTTTAACACTATGTAACTTCTGGCCCTTTAGCGGTTAAAAAACAAAACTGCATGCATTTTGCAGAATACCATTGTTTTGGTTGTGCTTCGGCTCCGTTTGACTATGCGGATGAATATGGTTTTCCAACTACTCATAAAACATTCACTACTAGCCTTAAGAGATATAACCAGCTTAGATGAAAAGGATCTCAAGCTGACTAGCTGAAGACATTAGCTTTACCCATTAATAGACACGGTACTTTCTTTTTAAAATAAATTCCAGCACAGTGCTACAATAACCATAATGAAATGAGCCTTCACAATAAATAGTTACTTATGGCAATTTATCTCTTCAATGAAATACCGTACTCACCTGTTCCACGTCACTTTTACAATGTTGGGGATTAACAGTTAAGGACCCGAGACCAGATATGATGAATGAAGAGATCAGGAGTCAGAAGTGCAATCAACTGAAGAAAATTTTACTGAAGTATAGTTTGCAGTTTCATCGTCTTACAAGGAGTTCATAGGCCGCTCTGCGTCCATTCACATTTCCACAGCAGTTATACTCTAAAAGAGTCTACTAACTACGTCATTACTTAAGTTAAACAATTCTGATTGGCTAAGAAAAATAGACAAAATTAGTAATTTCCAACACATGGAGAGATATCTCCATCCATCATGATGCTGACGTTCGGACCCTGAATTTAGGCACAGGCTGTCCTTCTACATCATGACAAGGCGTCTGCAGGTCTCAAGCAGAATGCCAGTTGTCATCAGTACCAATACAGGACCTGCACACAGAACACTAGCGCACATACAAAGACACACAGGATTCACAGCTTCTTCAAGGCTGAAGTTGGCCCGAGCTTTAACTATAACAGGAAATATTCCCAAAACATACTGATAAGTTGTACTTTTCTCTCAGTGAGAGGTACAGACAATATTCATCATTATTCTCTAGTGTTTGAAAATGAAAAGGAAAATAAATGCTTTAACATACGTTGAAGAAGTAATTCAAATAATTTAATATTTAGAAGGATAAATGTTGATTAATAACTTGATTATAAAACACTCAAAAGTTATATATTGAAGCGGCAACTCTTCAACAACAATTCAAATCATTTCGCCATCTCCAAAAAGCTAATGTTGATTCTTGTTTTATTGCAAGCGCTGTCGCATTCTCTTTTTGTCAGCAGAATCTCCTTTGGTCGGCATTTGTTTAAAATGGGCGATTCCCCAGAGGTTTGAGATTTAGCTGCTCAACCTTTCTGGCTTGTAGTGACAACTAACCTATGCCACTCCCACACGGGTCAAAGTAGCTGGAGGAACTTTTCTCTATTTACAGATATGACAAGACACAGTTTAATATATAAACACAACAGGCTTACCATAGTGAATAAAGGTAGGACAAAATCATGTTTTGAAAGAAGGATTGATGGTGTATTGACTCTTTATTTAAATTTTGTTCATTTTGAACAAAAAAAAGTTACATAGTGCATCTTTAATCCGAATGTTAAATGATTTACTTGTAAGTGTATTATTTGTGAGTGATTGATCTGAATGTGAACATTTGCTTATTGAGGCAATTTCGGGCAATGCTTTTTCTTATGAGTCTGTAGATGAGAGATTTGGGTGAAACTCTTCCCACATGAAGAGCACTGGTGCGGCTTCTCTCCAGTATGAACTCTCTCATGATCTTTCAAGGATTTTGAATAAGAGAACCTCTTTCCACAGTGTGAGCACTTGTACGGTTTCTCTCCAGTATGAATTCTCTGGTGTGATTTTAAGGCACTGGATGTAGTGTAGGTCTTCCCACAGTCAGAGCACATATGAGGTCTCTCACCAGTATGTACACGCTCATGCTGTTTTAAAGAGTGCAGTTCTGAAAAACTCTTTCCACAGAGAGAACAAATGTGTGGCTTCACATCTACATGAACTTTAAGGTGTGCTCTTAAGCTTGACGCCAAAACAAATGTTTTATCACACTGATCACAGCTGAATGATTTTACTCCAGAGTGAGAGTGCATATGACTGTTGAGAACGCTTTTGCGTTTGAAACTCTTTCCACACTGAGTGCATGTGAACGGTCTTTCTCCAGTGTGAACTCTCATGTGCTCATTTAGGTGTCTTTTATGTATGAAACTCTTTCCACACTGAATACATGTGAACAGATTTTCTCCAGTGTGAATTCTCGTGTGTCGCTGAAGGTCTGATTTATGCATGTAACATTTTCCACACTCGGTGCAGATGAAAAATTCTTTGACTCCAGATTTTCCAGCTTGTTTTTGTGTGAAATTCTCTTCAGTCTTTGAAACAACTGCATTTCCATCTTCATTTTTGAAATGATGAGGTTTATGAAACCCATGGTGTTTGTCTCCATTCACGTCCATTGAGTCTAAAATCAACATTTTAAATTCCCACAATCAATTTATCTTAATTCTCCTCAGCAGTCATTAAAGAGAATTAAGGAAAATGTCTCAGGTTACGACTGTAACCATGTTTCCCCTAGAGGGGGAATGAGACACTGCAACTTGGATTGATGCTATGGGGAAAGTCATCAGCGTGACCAGTGTCTGAACCACGTGTGAACACACTACAATTTCATTGGCTGGCAACGTCTGTGACATCATTAGTGGAGCACACAGGAGGTATAAGAGGGCGCCCGTAATTAGGGCTGAACGATTCTGGAAAATAATCGAATTGCGATTTTTTTTAAACAAAAAATTTTTTTTTACCAATATTGCGATTGCAATTTAATATGTGATTATTTTTTAAGCTCTTTATCTTCTGTATTATTCAACAAAGACAAGCAATAAGTCATTGTATAGTAGGGGTGGGACTCTTTAGGGACCTCAAGATCCGAGTCCGAGAGTCACGATCCGATTCCAAAACGATTCTTAATCTTTTTTTATTGTTAATAAATCTTATTAATAAAATTTAAAATCTTTTTTTATTTAATTACATATGTCATTTTAAGTACTTTTTAAAATAATTACACATTAAAAAAAAAAAATTAAAACAATTGCATGTTAAAAATTTTAAATATATAAAATAGCTTCAAAATGTAAAAGCTAGTAAATAATAAAGAGGAACAATAAAACATATTACAAGCAATAAACAAAGAGTGCTTTCAGTATTTAAGGGTGTACTCACACTAGGCACGGTTACCTTGAACCGAGCCCGAGCGCGACTGTCCCCCCTCCCAACTCCCCCGCTGGCCTGCACTCACACAGCACTTAACGTTCCGGGCCGAAGCACGCTTACATCATATACGATGCAACTTTTTGAATGGAAGAAAACAGGAAGAAATGCACTTTCGCTAAGATACTGCCTAATATAGGCTATTACTAATTTATACCGCACAGCGATTTTAAATAGCACATATCAGAGGATTATTACAAAGGCAGCTCACGTTAACAGAGGAATTTGCAGCTTTACTCGCAAACTACAATTCCTGTTCATCAATAAGGTGAGAAGCAGACCCGTTATAAACCCAAATACACTCGAATTAATTACATGAATTGATAAGTGTACTATCAAAGCAGTAATAAAGATGTTTGCCGTCATAATGATGACAGTAGCGCACACAAAGTAGTAACTGTTCCATGCTCTGGCACGGTTAGCGCTCACACTGCATGCGAACCGCGTTTGAGCCCAACCGAAACGCGCTCTGGCCCACCTCCGGCTAAACGAACCGCGCCCGGGCACGGAACGGAGCGATCACACTTGTCAAACAAACCGGGCTTTGGGGGTCAAACGCGCTCAGGCACGGTTCAGAGCGCCTAGTGTGAGTACACCCTAAGAGTAGGCTATTTGAACGTTTTCCTTTCAAGAGCTTTGAGTGATTTTTCTTTCTCATCTTTACTGTGGTTCGATTATTACTGAAGACATCATACACCATGGGAGATCTAATAAGCTGCATTCACACTAATGCACAGATCTCTTTTGAATTATAAGATGTGGTTTGTCCTGTCTGTTTAATACTTTGAGACATAACTGACTGTGTTTACATTAATTTCACGTCATAGCCAACAATTAACCACTCAAACGGAGTCGCGCACAGCCGCACGCGCAAGCACTCTTCACAAAGCGCACGTCAGCATTTAAAATTGACATAACATAAATGATGCCTTCATAAAGAATTTGTAAGGAAAATACCGGTGGGTGAGACCGCACACTGCAAGTGTAACATCAAGCAAAGCACGCGTTTCTCACAGCGCATATCCTGTGCAATGAAGCCGTGAATGTCACTGTAATTCTGTGGCATCTGTGGTTAAAAACAAAGCTCAGAATCGTTAAAGAGAGAATCTTTTCTCCTACCCCTATTGTATAGTATGACCAATACAATATTAGATAGATTAAACATAAACTGTTCTTTCCTGTAGGCCAAGCCTATATGTAGCATGCCAAGTTGATGCTTCCTCTGCAGACTGCTTTACTCGTGTGTCACGTGACCAGAGTGTCGCAGCCTTTGCGGTTAAAAAAATTGCGACCTCTGCCCACAGCCACTGACCCATGCCACTCTCACTTTGGGAGCATGTGAAGGAAAACTGAAGTATCTTTGCGGAAAATGCCTTAAACAGGTGACAGAAATTGCGGTTTCCGATTCTTGTTTTGCCAAAAACCTGCTCTAATCCTGTGCCAAATTAGCCATGGTTGCTCTCCACAGGAGGGGGCCATGAAGATAATGTAGGGTCCGAACATCAAGAACCTCTACGATATATTAATCTGGCCCTGTACCTAGGCCTCAGAGGAGCACATTGAACCCCAGCATTGCTCTAGACTAGAAAAGATAGCAGAACGCAACCTTTTTTTTTTGCGACTCCTGATCTTAATGTCCATACTCTGGTGCCTATCACTAAGGTCCATGAAGGCAGACCCCAAAGCAGACCTCAGCATTTTTCTTGGCTAGAGGGAGGGGGGGGTAATACCCTCACAAACTGCCGCAGAAGGACATTTCTCCTGGAAGCTACTGACATGGGTGGAGCTCTTCACTGCAACCACATCTCAAAAATTCCATTCCCTTGAGAGCCGAACGCGCTCCATTCAAACGTTAGATTATCACTCTATTGAGAGTCAAGCGAGAACAGAGTCTGCTATCATGAGTGCATTGCTATGAGTGCCTCCAACTCCCTCGAGAGCCAAACACGCCCATGCAAACACTAAATTATCGTCCCTCGGGAGGAATCGAAGAAGAACAATGCTCCTTACCACGAATGCATCATGATGAGCATATCCAGCTTCCTCGTCAGTCAGACGTGCTGCACCGCAGTGTTTGTCTTACACGCACATACAAACAAGTGGCTCCTGAAGACAAAAGAGATTATGACGTGTATTACGGGCACCCTCTTATACTTCCGCTAATGACTGTCGTCAGCCAATGAAATTGGAGTGTGTTTAAACATGTTTCAGAGATTGGTCACGCTGATGACTTTCCCCATAGCGTCAATCCAAGACACATTGTTGATTTCCACTTCGAAAGGGAACACCAACCTGTTTGTTCCTCTGTATCTTCATCTCTCATTCTGCAGGGTTCTTCCTCAATCTCCATCTTTACAATAATATGCAAGTTGTTCCTCCTGGAGCAATTCCTCCTGCTTTCTTCTTCACCTGTAGGAAGATGGTAATGGGGATTATGCAAAACAAACTTCCATATTCTGTAAAACAGGTTGCATCATTACTGGTTCAGGTCTTTTGTAGTGCTTTGTTAAATATAAAGCTATTTTACTCAAGATGCCTTCAATGAGCATTACCAATGTCCAAGGGTGTCTGATGGGTAATAGTGGAACTGAGGACCAGGCGCTTTGGTCAGCGCATTAAATAAAGAGATGATCTAAAGATGATCACTGGTAAACTGAAGCGCTTTATTACATCGTTAATTAACTTAAACAAACACATCCTATATGTGATAAATCAGATATATATATAAACAAAACAAACATAATATTACAACTTACAATTGCACAAAAGGCTGCGAATGCACAAGCGAACTGTGCTAGTCATGAAGGTGCAAGTTCTGTTGTAGTATTTACTACTTCAATGGACCTTGTAATTTCGTTGCTTTCTATGGGAGATAAAAAAACCTCCCGGATTTCATCAAGAACATCTTAATTTGTGTTCCGAAGATGAACTAAGGTCTTGTGGGTTTGGAACAACATTTTTGGGTGAACTAACCCTTTAATGTGAACCCCTCTATTGTTCAGTCAGATGGTTTTTCACCAATTGCAATCTCTGAGGTGTGCCAAGCCCTTAAATCTTTAGATGCTTCAAAATTGGCAGGTCCTGAAAAACTGGAACCTTACTTTTTTAAAGCTAGCAGCCGATTTTATTGCCCCGCCTCTAACTCATATTTCTAACCTTTCTCTTGTCATTAATGAAATTCCACTTATATGGAAATCAGCCTTCATTCTTCCCCTGATTAAAGGAGGAGGCTTTAATATTTCATTTGCATGATAAGTTTTACATAACAGCTACTCAACACTGTTAATCTAATGGGGATGGTAACGGGGTTGGTTTTACAGAGGGATGCTTTTTGTCATTTTCTCAACAAGGGGGTCAAATCGATCTCTGCTTACATTAGATATGATTTATAATTACTTTGTTTACCAGGTTTTATTTGTTCATGACATAAAAACAAAAACACAACTCATAATCTTTACAAATTGTAATGTGAAAAACCAGTCGGTAACGAGTTTACGTTTCACGAGCGTAATGAACAACATCAGTCGGTTCATTTCAAATTAATTCCTAATCCGACTAATGATTCACTAAATGAACCGACTCGTTGTCTTTTGGATTTAGATTTTTCCTAATAAATAATAAAATAAATGTACTCACAGTCTGAAAAAACATCAGATTTAGAGAGAATGAACGAATGGTTGTGTTCCACTTCACATGTTTATGTTCCCTTCCCTCGCTCACTTCTCTTCTTCTCATAAACTCGGATGTGTCATTGCTTCGGTTGCACGAGCGCCCTCTACCGGCGAAAACCAATCCCTATTAAACTATCTATGTAACCTACAAGACAACCAAGATAAGATCTGTTATCTTGTTTGAGATTATACAAACACTATTTATCTCCCCAAATATGTTGATTTGAGATAAAGATTAAAACTTAAAATATCTGTTAAGGAGTTTGCAGTTGTATTTACTTTCTCCTTCAACTGTTGCATGTTACTGATGCTGATATAAATCTTGGCTTCCTTTTAAATTTAGATGGTATTATTACTAAAAATGTGAGATATTAGAGAGTTAAGAGATATAAAGATTTACCTCCAGAACTGCAGTTCTGTCCAAGCAGCTCAATGCAAGTTGTCCGATTTGGATTTCCAACAATAAAAATAAAACCACAGTCCTTACAGTCTGATAAACAGTGAATTAAACAGTGAATTAAATCAGTTAAAGGTACACTATTTAACTTTTGGCACTTAATAAACAAAACGTAATGCCTCTTGTCTATGACGAGTCACACGGGTACTCGGTTACTCCGCAGCGGTTGGCATCCTGTTGTCTAAAATAGTCAGAATATAAACACTTATTATAGCCTAGGTGTACCGTAGTGATAAGACAAAAACATGGTTTGGAAGATGGATTCATAATGTACTTGCAAAAATATATTTGTAAATTTTGAACAAAAAACATGTACATAGTGTACACTTAATTCACGATGGATTCAACAGATTGAAATGAAAGCAAGTGGCGCCACAGAGGAACATCTGTGGCACTGCCAAACTATTGCCATAACTACATATAGAGAGAAGCTCATGCAAATTATTCAGAGAATCGAGACGAAATAAAATCAGCTTGAAACACAAGTTCCATTTTATGACTTTTTTAACCAAATTGCTTGTCAAAATACAAGGTGTAAACTACAGTGTAAGATCTTAAATAATCTTAAACCTTCTTTCATAACTACTAAATAGCAGCTGAAAAAACAAGTATGTCACTGCTGAATTGCCACAGACACAGAACACATTCATTTTCTCTCAGTGATGTGTTTGTCAGAGTCCATTTTATGAGAGGAAATATACATAGAAAAAATCTGCCATTTTAGTCAAAAGAATAAGTTGTTACTACTGTTGGTTCATTAGCAATGCTGAATACAATGTTAAACCCCTTGATTTAATTTAAACCACTATATAAGCTCTGGAAAAAAATTAAGAGACCACTCCAAGTTCAGAAATCAATGTTAAGTGGTCTCTTAATTTTTTCCAGAGCTGTATATAATCACATTTTGTTAATTCTATTCTCATACTTTCAGTATGCAGTGATTTCAATGCAAAAAGGTCTTTAATATTTTAATGCATCACACCTAAACAGCTAAAACAAGTTGTTTGAAATATGGATTATGATTTAATAGACTATTGTTGCCACTTTTACACAAATGCCTCATATGCACAATTAATGAAAATAACTGAACTCAACAAAGAAACAAAACAAATTCATTCACAAATCATAGAGTTTTAAGACAACTAGTTTTCTGAACTATTATTTTAACCTTCCCCAAAAGCTCTCCTTGACAATCAAACTTCACTACTAATTTTAGTGAAATATACAGCTTTTGATTAATCTGTATGTCAAATTATTTACTTGTAAGTGTATTATTTGTAAGTGATGGATCTGAAAATGAACTTTCCTCATTAGACAACTTCGGACAACATTTTTTCTTATGATTCTGTAGGTGAGTTAATTGGGTGAAACTCTTTCCACAGTGTGAGCACATGTACGGTTTCTCTCCAGTATGAATTCTCTGGTGTTGTTTTAAGACACTGGATTTAGTGAAGGTCTTCCCACAGTCAGAGCACATATAAGGTCTCACACCTGTATGAATACGCTCATGCTCTTTTAAAATCTGCAGTCGTGAAAAACTCTTTCCACAGAGGGAGCAAAAATGAGGCTTCATACCTGTATGAACTATAAGGTGTTCTCTTAAGTTTTGTTTGAAAACAAATGTTTTATCACACTGATCACAGCTGAATGATCTCACTCCAGAGTGACGGCGCAGATGATTGTTGAGAAGATTCTTGTGAGCAAAACACTTTCCACACTGAGTGCATGTGAACGGTTTTTCTCCAGTGTGAATTCTCACGTGATCATTAAAGTTTCCCTTCTGAATGAAACTTTTTCCACACTGAGTGCATGTATGAGGCTTCTCTCCAGTGTGAGATCTCATGTGTCTTATAAGGTTTGATTTGTGAATGCAGCTCTTTCCACACTGTGTGCATGTGAACGGTTTTTCTCCAGTGTGAATTCTTATGTGCACATTTAAGTCCACTTTGTGACTGAAACTCTTTCCACACTGAGTGCATGTATAAGGCCTCTCTCCAGTGTGAGATCTCATGTGTACCTTAAGGTGTGCTTCATGTCTGTAACTCTTTCCACACTCAGAGCAGGTGAACGGTTTTTCTCCAGTGTGAATTCGCATGTGTCTGTCAAGGTGAGATTTATATGTGAAACTCTTTCCACACTCGGAGCAGGTTAAAGATCTTTTGACTCCAGATTTTCCAGCTTGTTTTTGTGTGAAATTCTCTTCAGCCTTTGAAACGATTAAATTTCCATCTTCATTTTTGAAATGATGAGGTTTTTGAAACAGATGTTTGTCTTCATTTTTATATGCCAGTTTCCCATCTTCATTTGTCAAATGATGTTGTTTGTCTTCATTCACTTCCATCAGGTCTAAAATCATTATATTAAATTCAAATAAAAAAAGGACAAATGAGAAACAAAGAATTAGTTATTTAGTTATTAATTAGTTAAAAGTTATTAATTTAGTTTACTATTGTGTCTACTAATATCTAGTATTAGGTGTATTGTTATGTGTCAGTTTTCATCTTAGTGTTCCTCATCAGTGATTAAAGAGAATGAAGGAAAACACCAACCTATTTGTTCCTCTGTATCTTCATCTTTTATTCTGCAGGGTTCTTCCTTAAACTCCATCTTTACAATAGTATGTCAGTAGTTTCTCCTGCTTGCTGCTGCTTCTCTTGTGGGAAGATGGGAATATTCCCCAGAATTTAAACTCCAATGAATGGCTGTTGCTCATTTAGCAGATGCTCATCACACTCACAACTGCTCTTAATTATGCAGGGTTTTTTTTCTTCAACTTTTGTTTCTTTAACGGTAGAAACCATTTAATTATTTGATTTTTTTATTTTTTTTTACTGACTTTACATTCTAACTCATCTGGCTGATGTTTATGTTGCTCTTACATTAGATTTGATTCATCATTAAAAATTCAGTTTACCAGGTTTAATTAAGTTCATTACATAAAAATGAAAACAACTTATAATCTTCCCAAATTGTAATGTGAAAAAACATTCAGTAACGAGTTTACATTTCACGAGCGTAATGCACAACACCAGTCGGTTCATTTCGATTAATTTCTGAGTGATTCAATAAATTAACTGACTCATTTAATCGTTTGGATTTAGATTTCTCCTAAAATGAAAATGAATGTACTCACAATTTATAAAACAGCAGATTCAGCGCAGAATGAAAGGCTGTGTTCCACTTAACGTTTATGTTCCCTTCCCTCGCTCACTTCTCTTCTTCTCCTAGACTCGGATGTGTGTCATTGCTTCGGTTGCACGAGCGCCCTCTACTGGCGGAAACCATTCCCCGTTAAACTATCTAAGCTTCATAGATTAGATACAACCAAGATAAAATCTGTTGTCTTGTTTGAGATTATACAAACACTATTTATCTCCCCAAATGTTTGATTTGGGAAAAAGATTCAAACTTCAAATAACTGCTAAGGAGTTTGCATTTGCATTTACCTTCTGGACTCCAACTGTTCTGTTACTGATGTTGTAGATTTTAATATAAATCTTGACTTCATTTTAATTAAGTTTTTTGAGCAAAAACTGACAATACTCTGTCTAAAATATAACACAATATTAACGTCTTATTTATTGAATCGTCGAATAAAATCAGTATCAGTGTATATTTCATTGGCTGTCTGGTCGCGACACGTGACACCGAGGTGTCGGTGACGCTTCAGCGAGCCTCTTTGATGCGTCGTTGAGTAGTTCACACATAAAGATTGGCGAGCGCCGATCACTCGCTGATTTTCCCCCGATCACAGCCCGACCTTAACCCTTAAAATCCTGTGGTGTAAACTTGGCATTAGACAACTTCAGGCAATGCTTTTTCTTATGAGTCTGTAGACTAGATGATTGGGTGAAACTCTTCCCACATGAAGAGCACTGGTGCGGTTTCTCTCCGGTATGAACTCTCTCGTGATCTTTCAGGTTTCGTGACTGAGCGAAACTCTTTTCACAGTGAGAGCACTTGTACGGTTTCTCTCCAGTATGAATTCTCTCATGAGATTTCATGTCTCCTGACTGAGTAAATCTCTTTCCACAATGTGAGCACTTGTACGGTTTCTCTCCAGTATGAACTCTCTGGTGTGTTTTTAAGATGCTCAATGTACTAAAGCTCTTCCCACAGTCAAAGCACATATAAGGTCTCACACCAGTATGAATACGCTGGTGCACTTCTAAACGTTCCAGTAGTGTAAAACTCTTTCCACAAAAAGAGCAAAAGTGAGGCTTTACATCTGAATGAAGTTTAAGGTGTCTTCTTAAGCTTGATTCCAGAACAAATGTTTTATCACACTGATCACAGCTGAATGACTTCACTCCAGAGTGAGAGCGCAGATGATTGTTGAGAACGCTTTTGGATCTGTAACTGTTTCCACACTGAGTGCATGTGAACGGTCTTTCTCCAGTGTGAATTCTCATGTGTCTCTTAAGGTTTGATTTATGTGTCAAACTCATTCCACACTCAGAGCAGGTGAATAATCCTTTTACTCCAGATTTTCCAGCTTGTTTTTGTGTGAAATTTTCTTCAGTCTTTGAAATGACTGAAGTTCCATCTTCATTTTTGAAACAAAGAGGTTTTTTAAACAGATGATGTTTGTTGTCATTTTTATATGTCAGTTTTTCATCTTCATTTGTGAAATGGTGTTTGTCTTCATTCACTTCCATTAGGTCTAAAATCAACATAACAAATTAAATTTACAAAAGGACAAATGAGAAACAAAGAAATAAATTCAATTCTTAATTTGGCACAAATATACTTTACTACTGAGTCTACTAGTATCTAGTTTTAGTTTATGTCAGTTTTCATCTTAATGTTCCTCATCAGTCATTAAAGAAAATGAAAGAAAACACAAACCTATGTGTTCCTCTGTATCTTCATCTTTTATTCTGCAGGGTTCTTCCTTAAACTCCATCTTTACAATAGTATGTCAGTAGTTTCTCCTGGAGTAATTCCTCCTGCTTGCTTCTTCTTCTCCTGTGGGAAGATGGGAATATTCCCCAGCATTTAAACTCTCATGAACGGCTGTGGGAGCGGCTTCACTGACTGAAGGTTGTTGTTGCTCATTTAGCAGATGATCATCACACTTACAATCACTCTCAATTATTTAGGTGCAAATGTTTGCTCAAATCATTTAGAGACAATCAGTACTCATCTTGCTGGATCTGCCTGTTGTTTTTGCTGTCAACTGATTCAGAATGCTGCAGCAAGCGTGGTCTTTAATGAGCCGAAGAGAGCACACAACACACCTCTCTACATAAACTTGTACTGGTTGCTAATTGCCGCTCACTTAAAATTCAACACACTGATGTTTGCCTACAGAACAACCAATGGCTCTGCACCACTATACCTAATCTCACTACTTCAGACTTTTGTGCCCTTCAGAAGCTTGCGTTCTGCAAGTGAACCTTGTGGTGTCATCCCAAAGAGGCACAAAATCACTTTCACTGACCTTTACCTGGACTGTTCTCTGCTGGTGGAATGACCTACTTAACCCGAGCTGCTGAGTCTTTAGCTATCTTCAAGAAATGGCTGCAAGACAAATCTTTTTCATCAACATATGACCCAATTAATTCTAACACACAGATATCTCTTTTCCACCAGCATGAACCAGGTGCTAGTTTAGAGCTAGTGCTATTGCCAATTCAGAGTTTGTTCAACTGTCGGGACTTCTAAGAACTGGTTTGCCTTTCCACGGGCTAGAGAGCCAGGTCTTACATCACTGTATACGTCTCATTTTTCCCAGCAATGCTAGCATGACAGCGGCAAACACAAAGACACCAAGCTTGTTCGAGAAGCATCGGCTTCTCACAGACTTATCGGCGCATGACATTAAAGCACCGTGAGAGCGATCCAAAAGCACATGGAGTCGTATGATCTACAAACGCTCCCGCAGCACTCTGATGTCACACGCTGATTGGTCTGCGCAGCTCCAACACATCTCGAACAAGGCTTCCATCAACAACTATCGATGCTCATGGTTTTGCGAACCTGCATCGGCATCCAAACTTGGTGAATCCAACGCGTTCGTGCAGCTTGCCTTAATTTGTATAGACATAGATTACAATCTAGATTACAGCTGCTATTAGCTCAATTAGCTGCTATTTCAAAAATGGCGGGCACAAGTTTCTGTTCGTCTTGTTGGTCACTTTTCCTGAGCAATTTCATCTTCTCTCAGTGATTTGTCAGTCCATATTATGAGATGGATCGCCTCTTTAAACATGCATAGAAAAACATTTGGTGCCATGCAGAGAGTGATTTCAATGCAAAAGTCTTCAATATTTCAATGTAATTTAGTCATCTACACACAAATTGCATAGGGTTCGCGCGTATCCCAATTTTTCTAACCACAACAAACAATGCACAGGCACTCACACATTGTCACGTAACGTGCCTATAGAAGCTCACACAAATGAGGATGAACAGCAACCAGGATCTTTAATAACACAACTCAGACAACTCTTAAAAAACACTATAACGTTGACGCATACATTGACAAGAAGGGACAAAGACTAAGCCAGAACTTAGGATATAAATAAACTAACCAAACAAAGGAACTAATGAGGAAGTATATGAACACAGGTGGAAACTAATTACATAATTAACAGACTGACAGACAGAATCTATGTCAAACTAAGAAACACAACACAGCAGACATGTGACACACATGCGCTTTTGAATTGTTTTTGCACTACTTTAGTTTGTCCACAAGGTGTCAACTCTGAACCAGCTAATGTTTCACATTCTGAAAAGAAACAGAGAAGACGGACAACAAACACAGCCGCCCGCATTGACTAGCACTTCTATTTTAAATGAGTACACTACAAAGACATTTTTTCGTCCATAACGTTTTGAGAGAACAAGCACAGAAACTGAACAAGGATGAATCTCTCTAGTGCGCATGTGTCATATCTGTATCTGATTTAGACTGATTAAAAAACTGTAATAAATATAATGACCCATAGACAAAAAAAAAAAGAAAAAAATAAACTGATAAAACTAACTGTTATTTAGGAGCAATAAGCCTTGTGGGCAACGTTCTGTTAAATGCCACAGCTGTGCACAAGGCAACCCAGGTTCGAGTCTCGGCTCGAGGTTCAGGCTTCTCAAACCAACATCAGTTTGTTCACAAACTTAAGCTTCTAGCTGCAAATTATGTTACAAAGCATTCCCATCTCTTCTGTTTTTATTAATGACATCATCAGTGATTAATCAATGTCGACCTGACTTTAATTACATAACAGCTGACTTAAAAATCTCAGGTCATTCAACCCCTACTAACTATTGGCCTGGCATGCATAATATATAAAATTTAAAAAAGGTTCAAACAATCACTGATGCAGAAGGAAACACGATGCATTAGGAGCCTGGAGCATCAGTGAATGTTTTAACATTTTTTAATAGTTGTGTTTGAGTCCCTCAATTGTCCTCAGTGTGAAAAGATGGATCTCAAAATCATACAGTCACTGCTGTAAAGGGTTCAAATATGCAAAAGATGGTGGAAAACTGAAGAATCTGCAGGACCTGGAGGATTTTTCTGAAGAACGTTGGGTAGTTTAACTGTTCAGGACAAACAAGAGACTCATGAACAACCATCACAAAACAAACAGTCGTGTATCATCCAGGTAACCACACACAGTATTAAGAATCAATGGTTCACAAACTTTTGAACTGGGTCATTTTAATAAATTCAGATTTTTTTTTTTTTTTTGTCTTGTGGATTATATGTAAACATCTTTTATGTAAAATATTTTACTCAGGACAGTACTAAATAAAAAATAACATTCATTTTGTATGATCTCTCATTTTGTTAAAATTATTCACATTTTAACAGATTCTGCAAGTGGTTCACATACTTTTTCTTGCAACTGTATATGCATAATTAATGTGATTACCATCTCAGAATTAACAAAGCACATCCATTCATAAATTGTTGCATTAACCGACACGCTTGTTTTCTGAACTATTACTTTGACCTTCCTAAAATTTTCTTCGTCAAATGACCAAACTTCACTATTATTTCAGCACTGGTGCGGCTTCTCTCTAGTATGAATTCTCTCATGCTTTTTCATGTTTCCTGACTGAGTGAAACTCTTCCCACAGTGTGAGCACTTGTACGGTTTCTCTCCAGTATGAATTCTCTGGTGTTTTTTTAAGATGCTTGGTGTAGTGAAGGTCTTCCCACAGTCAAAGCATATATAAGGTCTCACACCAGTATGAATACTCTCATGCACTTTTAAAGAGGTCAGTAGTGAAAACCTCTTCCCACATGAAGAGCACTGGTGCGGCTTCTCTCCAGTATGAATTCTCTCATGCACTTTCAAGGATTCTGAACGAGCGAAACTCTTTCCACATTGCGAGCACTTGTATGGTTTTTCTCCAGTATGAATTCTCTGGTGTGTTTTTAAGACGTCTGATGTAATGAAGGTCTTTCCACAGTCAAAGCACATATGAGGTCTTACTCCAGTATGAACTTTAACGTGTCTTCTTAGGTTTGATGAAAAAACAAATGTTTTATCACACTGATCACAGCTAAATGACCTCAGTCCAGAGTGAGAGCGCAGATGATCTTTGAGAGAGCTTTTGTGAGTGAAACTCTTTCTACATTGAGTGCACGTGAACGGCTTTTCTCCAGTGTGAATCCTCATGTGATCATTAAAGTGTTCTTTCTGGGTGAAACTCTTTCCACACTGAGTGCATGTGAATGGTTTTTCTCTAGTGTGAATTCTTGAATGCACATCTAAGTGTTTTTTCTGAATGAAACTCTTTCCACACTGAGTGCATGTGAACGGTTTTTCTCCAGTATGAATTCTCATGTGCACATTTAAGTCTTTTTTCTGAATGAAACTCTTTGCACACTGAGTGCATGTGAACGGTTTTTCTCCAGTGTGAGTTCTCGTGTGCACATTTAGGTGCCCTTTATGTACGAAACGCTTTCCACACTGAGTGCATGTGAATGGTTTTTCTCCAGTATGAATTCTCATGTGCACATTTAAGTCTTTATTCTGAATAAATCTCTTTCCACACTGAGTGCATGTGAATGGTTTTTCTCCAGTATGAATTCTAATGTGCATATTTAAGTCTTTTTTCTGAATGAAACTCTTTCCACAATGCGTGCATGTGAATGGTTTTTCTCCAGTGTGAATTCTCATGTGCACATTTAGGTGTCCTTTATGTATGAAACTCTTTCCACACTGACTGCATGTGAATGGTTTTTCTCCAGTATGAATTCTCATGTGCACAATTAAGTCTTTTTTCTGAATGAATCTCTTTTCACACTGTGTGCATGTAAATATTTTTTCTCTAGTGTGAATTCTCATGTGCACAATAAAGTTTTTTTTGTGTATATAAGTCTTTTCACACTCAGAGCAGGTGAAAGATCCTTTGACACCAGATTTTCCAGCATGTTTTTGTGTGAAATCCTTTTCAGTCTGTGAAATGACTGTGTTTCCACCTTCATTTGTGAAATGATCAGGATGCTGTTTGTCTTCATTCACTTCCATCAGATCTAAAATCAACATAATAAATTGTCAAAATTCAAATAAAGACAGAAAAATGATTACAAAAAGAAGTATAGGTGACGCATTTAAAAAAAAAAAAAAAAGTTCTGTCATGACAACTCAAGTGCTAATATGTTTGGTCTTGGCAGAATAGCTCTGCTGCACAGTTGCTGTTGACTTTGCTCCTGCTGCTGCAGAGCAAGAACAGGACTTTCTACTGCCAATACATACATATACATACAATACATACACAGACACGCTGCTGTGAGCATTAAAGACATTCTGCTGCTCCACAACATAACATACATGAATTACATGTGGCAGATCTATACAAGTGGAGCTGGGGAAGGTGGAGGGTTTCTGAAAGCACTCTGCAACTGCTATAGCTGCTTTGCAAATGCTGACCAGTATTTGAAAGTTAAGCAGCAAGTTCATTGGCTGCTGATGCAGCAGGAAACAATCAGAATGATGTGGTTGCTAACAGATTGAGTTATGGACCTATCAGCCAGCACCATCTAGAGTTTCATGACAGAACTTTGTTTTTATAGATTATTGTTCTTGTCCTTAATGTTCCTCAGCAGTTGTTAAAGAAAATTAAGGGACACACCAACCTATTTGTTCCTCTGTATCTTCATCTTTAATTCTACAGGGTTCGTCCTTAAACTCCATCTTTACAATAGTATGTCAGTAGTTTCTCCTGGAGTAATTGCTTGCTTCTTCTTCAGCTGTGGGAAGAGAGGAATATTCTCCAGGATTTAAACTCTCATGAGATGTGAATTGTAGTCGCTGTTGCCGTATCTGGACTGGACTAGATTTCCAGAGAGACGTTATGAGAAATTTGTGTTTCACAGACATACTTTGCAATTTTAATCCTCATCTTGCTGGATCTGTCAGCTGCTTTTGACAAAGTTAGCCACCAGATCCTCCTGTCAACCCTCATGACAAAGGGCATCTCAGGAACTGCACTCCAATGGTTCAAGTCTTACCTCTTAGGTAGGTCCTTCAGGCTGTCATGGAGGGGTGACGTGTCTAAGTCGCAACATCTAGCTACTGGAGTGCCTCAGGGCTCAGTGCTTGGACCACTTCTCTTTTCTATCTACATGTCATCACTAAGATGTGTAATTCAGATGTTTGCTGCTCGCATCTCAACCTGACATTTCTCAGACATTTCTTGCTGGATGAAGGACTACCACCTTCAACTCAACCTTGCGAAGACAGAACTGCTTGTGTCTCAGCCAACCCAACACTTCATCACAATTTCTCCATTCAGCTAGGATCATCAACCATAACTCCATTCAGGACAGCCAGGTCAGCTTTATACAACACTAGGAAGATCAGGCCCTTCCTATCGGAGCATCCTACACAACTCCTTGTTCTAACCAGACTTGACTATCGTAATGCTCTCTTTGCAGGCGTTCAAGCATACACTGTCAAACCTCTGCAACTGATCCAGAATGCTGCAATAAGAGCGGTCTATAATGAGCAGAAGGGAGCGCACGTCACACCTCTCTTCATAAACTTGCACTGGTTGCCAATTTCCGCTCATATCAAAGTCAAGGCACTGATGTTTGCCTAAAAAACAACCACTGCCTCTGCACCCCTATACCTAAAATCACTACTTGAGACTTACGTGCCCTCCAGAAGCTTGTGTTCTGCAGGTGAACGCCACCTTGTAGTGCCATCTCAAAGAGGCACAAAATCACTTTCACTGACCTTTACCTGGACTGTTCACTGCTGTTTGAATGACTTGCCTAACTCAAGACTTCTTTTTTGTCAACACTTGACTCAATACTAACACTTACTATTCTATATACCTAAAAAAAAACTTGTTATGTGTATTTTGTTAGACTAACTGGGACCAGTCACAGCACTTGCATATTGTTGGTTTGATTGCTTCTGTTGTTCTCCTTATTTGTAAGTCGATTTGGATAAAAGCGTCTGCTAAATGATTAAATGTAAAAAAAAAAAAAAAATCCAGAGGATATTACCTACTGTTTTTTTTTTTTTTTTTTTCACCAATCTTCGGCATGCTTTCGTTTAATTTCAATATAGATGGTATCCAAAGAAAAAATAAAATTATAAAATTAATAAATAGAGCCAAATCACAGAAACTGCAAAGACTGCCCATTTTAATACCAGTTTCAGGTAAGATACTTGTGTAGATTTCACTGCTCACTTATGTGGCTTTTTTACAGACATCCTCAAATAGCAGACCTTTATTTCCAAACGGACCGCGAGACAAAATGACAACTGTAGCACCATTTTATAGTTAATAAAGTGCTCAGGCCATTTATGGTAATGATCATTCGGCGCTATCTACTCTAATATTTTTATCTAGAGCCAAACGCACTTCATTCAAGCCCTTTCTGTTCTGTGCGTGTTGCTTCACTGAGCTGCAGATGATTTTTTTTAACATCAGTAGCAGAAACACGGTGAGCAGCAAAACAAAACAAAAAAGAACTTAAGTTTCATAAGATCACTTAAGTAATCATAAGATTTTAGTCAACTGAATCTACAGTAGTTTTAGTTGACTAAAATCTAATGGGTTTTGTTAAGTTGTAATGCATTAATTAAAAGAATTTCTCTAAAATTTCCAAACCCATCATATACTCCTGGAGAAAACATCTATTAACCTGTTAATATGAATATTAAAATTTGAACATGCAATACACACAGAGATTTAACTGCTGTGACATTAAAAAATATTATCTTAAAATGAAATAAAACCACTTCTCCTAAAGAATAACATGGTCTTCTTTTCAATGAATGAGATATGCATTCTTTATAACAACTTGCATAAAACATTATTCTTTCAAGCAGACACACTTATTTGTATAAATTATAATTAATCTTTATTAAAGCTATTAAAGAGCAGTGAATGATTTTCTCTGGCTTTTTTTTTCTTTGATTAATATTAAGGGCACAGAGCGCAACAGGTTTATTAGGCTGCTGTCACTTTAAGACTGAATGCTGGGATCCAATACACTGATGCATATTATCACAACTGTTTACGTTTTCTTAAGACATAACCAACTGTGTTTATGTGAATACTCTTCAAAAAGGACATTTTGACATAATGTTGTGTGTATTTGTCCGTTCAGGTGCGAAAAGAAGAAAAGAAGCGAAAGAAAGCTCAATTCAGTACTCGTAGGCTGTCTAAGAGGCAACTTTCTGTGTGCATGGCTGCACGCTTTGGGTGTGTGCGCACAGAAAACCACACCGAACAGTGATCTCTTTTGTGTCGCTACGCTTTTTAAATTTATATGTCTGCTCTTCTTTTCTTCCAGACATTACTATTTTATGAGACAGGTAGCAAGTGTATGCCAACTTATATGTCCCGCCGAGTAGATCAGCACGTTTTAATTCAAATGTGCACATCTACCACGCAGGACATCAGTTCTGACCGGATCCTTACCCAAATCGTCCATCCCTAACATTTTCATCTCGTTTTTATTCCCATTATAATACTTGATCTGTACATAAAGGGCTGTGGATTTGCATAAAATTATCTTGCTAGAGTTTATTGCTGTTTCTAATCGATGTCGTACTTGCTATCGGTGTCTGTTAGATCACACAACTCAAGGACTCGGCATCACATGCACAATAACTGTAATTTAAAAATGTGAATAAACAAATGATCAGTAATGGATAGATATACACTAGGATTTGGGCAATCAACATCTCTTCTCTTTAGCTGTGTCCCAATTCAGGAGCTGCATCCTTCGAAGGCCTCCAAAATATTGCTAAAGTTAGCAACAGTGTAAAAGTAGCCTAATTCCAGACTTGGCAACACTGAACCGAGCATTGTTAAATGGCCTAGCAGTTGTGGCCTACGGACGTTTGTGAGGGGATTTTAAAGAAAAATGAAGGCAGAAAAGTTTTTGTTATTTGCTTTTTATGAGTTTTATTGGATTTTGACATGCTTCAATGCCGGCGATGACGAGTGATGCATCTCAGGCTGAGACAGGACCATAACCCCGTAAACGATGTATGGTTAAACTGTGTAATGTCACTTTTATATCGTTAGAAACTATTAGTTAACCTAGTTTATTTCTTATGTTAAATCTAACTGTGGAAATATATTTCACATTTATACATTTACTCTGTATTTAAGTCTAAAATAGAAGTACTTTAGATTTGTATTTAACTCCACTTCAAAGAGGCAAATATTTTACTTTTTATGAAAAACTGACATTTTACACATCATGGATATTACAGTTTTATTTAGATATTACATATTGATTAAAAAATATGAAAACTATATAATAGAAACACAAAAAATATGGTCTTATTAGATAATAAAAGCTCAAATTAACCAACCTTAATTATGTGCAGAAGTACAATGCAACATACACAGTAATGCAGCAGTAATATATATAAAAAAATCAAATAAAAAAAGTAAAAAACTGGCAGAATACATGCTTTTGATATTTTAAGTACATAGCTAAAGTTTTGAACATATGCCTTCTAGTAATTTTACAGTGTTTTACACAATTATTTAATGAATAAAGCACACAAAAAATGAATGACAAAGCCCTAAAATATACAATTAATTTGGCATAATCGCCAGAGCCCTAAAACTGACAATTAATCATCATAATCACAACTATTTAAACTTGCACTGCCATTTGAGCCGAGCGGATAAATGGTCCGTGTGGCACTGATCAAATGAGTAGTGCTGTTTAGTTCCACTTTTGGCACATAAACATTTTATCAAACATTTATCAAACTCTTGTTTTTATTGTATCAAGGAAAATTTATTGTAATAATTATCGCTATCGTTTTATCGCCCAGCCCCAACTTAGGCTTTTATTCACCAATAAACACTGATCCACACGCACACATCAGTAATGGAAGCTCAAACGTCCTTGACATTAATTATGGTCAGTAATTAAATGAGTTTTCATTTTTGGATTAACTATCCATCCAGTGTTTTGCTCAAACAACTGTTCAGGAACAATAGAGGGGGAGCAATTAATGACATTATTTATGGTGAGTAATTACATGAATTTTCATTTTTGGATGAACTATCCCCTTAAGTGTTTTGCGCAAACAACTGTTTAAAAACAATTCAACTCCTCTAGCTGATTTTTTTTATGTTGCTCCTACATTAGATAAGATTTACACGCATTAAAAACTCTGTTTACCAGGTTTCATTTGTTCATTATCCTACATAAAATAAAAACACAACTTCTAAAATCTTCACAAACTGTAATGTGAAAAACCAGTCAGTAACGAGCTTACGCTCGTTGTACAATGTAGTCGTGTAGACATCGGTCGGTTCATTTCTGAGTGATTCACTAAATGAACTGATTCGTTTAGTCGTTTGTATTTGGATTTCTCATAATAAATGAAAATGAATGTACTCACAGTCTGAAAAACAGCAAATTTAGAGCAGAATGAACGGCTGTGTTCCACTTCACATGTTTATGTTCCCTTCCCTCGCTCACTTCTCTTCGTCTCCTAGACTCGGATGTGTGTCATTGCTTCGGTTGCACGAGCGCCCTCTACTGGCGGAACTACAGTGATGGGAATTCTTTAAATTTAGATAACATGCGGCAAAGTGAAAGTTGCTCATTTAAAGAGATGCCAAGACATTCTGGCCGATCTTGAAAACTTAGGAGGAAACAATCTTATTTAAACTCCGGAATGAAACAGAATATATCTTTATCTGTGTGATTTCTCACGTGCACATTATTCTTTTATGAAACTCTTTACACATTTTTTCCATGAAATTCTTTTTAGTCTGTGAAATTCCTTCTTCATTTGAGAAATCCTGCTTGTCTTCATTCACATCCATTGGGTCTCGAATCATTAAATTCCCATAATTCAATTAAAGAAAGGGCAAATTAAAAACAAAACGAACTACTATGTGCTGTTATTTCTTTATGGTATTTTAGCCTTTTTCTTCTCAAAACTGGTGTTATTATCAGAAATGTGCTATATTTCCAGCACAGTTAAACTATCAATTCCTAAACTGAGAAGCTGAAAGAATATCGATGAGGGTTGATTGCTGTAATCAGACATCGATTAAACGTGTAAATGTGTGAAAATTAGAGACAAATGAATCGTTTTTAAATCAGAGATATGAAATTAAACCTATAATTATAGCAAAGTTATAAATATGTAAGCATGTTTAAAAAAAAAAAAAAAAAAAAAACTGTCTAAAAATACACCGCCTAAAACTATTCTTCAGTAATTCATATTGTTTACCAGGTTTCATTTGTTCACAGTGCTGTAGGCAGGGTTTCATATGCCGAGGTCACAAAATAGATTTAGGGGGTTCGGTTCGGGAATCGGACGCTGATCGAGCTCAATGCATTTACAAGATGTCATCTTTAGATTTCTCCCAGTAAACAAAATAAATGTAATTAACGTAGTCAAAGTCTGATAAACACCAGATTTCACTTTCATGAAAACATTTGCAATTGTTTTGTTAAAAGCATCATTACACATGTTCGGGTTGTGCTGCCAATGCATTTACACTCTTTCGACCAGCAGGTGTCGCCAGTGCGCAGCGTTTCGAAAGAGTGAATCATTTGAAAATGATTCAGCTCCGGTTTTCTCGAATACATATAAAATCTGCGGCTGTCAAGCGATTAAATTTTTTATTCTAATTAATTACATGATCTGCTGATTAATTAATCTAATTTATCACACATCAAATTTGTTTGAGAAATTATCGCTGAGATATTTTAAAGTCATTATTGTGTTAAATGATAAGAGCATCAAATAGACATTACAAAAAGTAGCTTTAGATAGAAATATCTTATTTGATTAAACATAGAATTTATTACACATAAACTTTTAGGCTACAACGACTGTTTTTTTTTTTTTTCAGAAGCTGCATATGCATTAGTATTTAGATACATTTACAGACCGTTTATTGCAGCTCAGAGGCATGATTGCAGTTACACTGCGATTACAATTGCATAAATAATGCCATTAGATTAATGGGTTTATAATGGGTATTAAAATGATAGTTCGCCCAAAAATGACAATTCTGTCATCATTTACTCTCCCTTGTGTCGTTTCAAACCTGTATGACTCTCTTTCTTCTGGGGAATATAAAAGATAATTTGAGAAATTTCTCAGTATTTTGCTTGTTCATACATTGGAAGTCAGTGGTAACCAAACAGTTTGGCAATCAACATTCTTCAAAATATCTTCTGTTTCGCAAAGGAAAATAAGAAAATAAGTTTGAAACGACATGCGGCAGAGTAAATGATGACAGAATTTTTGGGTGAACTATACCTTTAATGAGTTATTAATATGGAAATATGATTTTTTTTAATGAAATGATTTTGAAAACAGAGTGGTGAAGTCAGACACTTTCTGCTTCCCGTAGTGACGCTTGCACAGTGTTTGCATTCTTTATAACAGATGAAGTGGATGAGATGCAGTATTTGTCAAATACACAGACGTTTCAGATGTTTTCATGAAGCAACAGAAACACTTTACATGTACTGCTTAATACAGCTCCATCTGTACAAAAATAAAGTTCTACATAAGCCTGTACCATTTAAATGAAGTGGGGCAGCGCCACATTATGTCAAAAACACCTAATGGCTCTCTTTATGGGACATTGAATCATTGATTCACCCAAATAATTCACTCAAAATGCAGATTCATTCAGAAACGAAACACCGCTGTGTGTTGCTCTGAGACGCACAACAGTTCTGCTGTGGCTTCATAGGCAATATTATCATTGGCAAAATTGAGAAAAAACAGACAATACTGTTTAAAATATAACACAATATTACTGGCATGAGTTTCAATATGAAATTATCAGGCCACGTACACACGTAAATTTGGTTGTCAGTTCACCTTTTAGTGCTTAATCTCATTCTGTACCCACACAGTTCAGTAATTTATGGGAGTGACAACCAAATTAACTCCCGAAAAATACCGCCATGTTCACATTAGCAAAGTTTCCATCCAGTTTTGAAATGTTTTATTATCAACAAAGCAAATGTGCGCAAAAAAATATTTGCAAAATTTGCTGTCTCGAGGCTGTTTCCATCCAGTTGGCCTTTTACCGATAAAATGGTGTGCGTGATGACGTCATTCCTAAAAAAAAATGCAATGTCACATAAGTTTTGTTATATCACAAAAAAAACTGCCCTTAAGCTGTTTCCATACATAATTTTGCGTATATCGCAAATACTTATCGTTTGCATCCCAAATATTTGTAAAATGTACAGAGTAATGAGACAATTGAAATTTGATAGTTCTGCTTATTTTCACATAATGTTATTTAATAAGAAATACGTATAAGAACACGACAGCAAAGTGGAGCAGCTCGTCTGTCAGGACTTTACTGTGTTTATTTGACGAAGTGCAGGTTTGGACATAGACCAGCTCATTTGTCCAGTATGCAAGATTTTTTAGGGTTCATAAAAAGACTCTAACAGTGAAATATTCACAATCTAACGCTTTGAACATGCAGTCAAGCCAGTCGCGGTTTTACGTGGCCGGGAATGCATTCAAAGCAAAAGAGTTCTCGTTCTGGTTTCAAAGTTCAATAACATCAAACCGATCAAAAACATCAAATCACTGTTGCAAAACAGCAGCTGTGACCTCATAAAATCAAAACAGACTCACAATTTTATGACAGTACTTTTATTTATTCAGATACAGAAGTAACATTTCTGTATTTTATTTAACCTTTCTTTTTGTCAGCATTGATAACTCCAACAGTCTTACCTCTCAGGTAGGTCCTTCAGGGTGTTGTGGAGGGGTGAGGTGTCGCAACATCTAGCTACTGGGGTGCCTCAGGGCTCAGTGCTATGTGTACTCCACACGGCTCCGGGGGGTTAATAAAGGCCTTCTGAAGTGAAGCGTTTGTTAAAAAAAAATATATTTAACAAGTTATGAAGTAAAATATCTAGCTTCCGCCAGACCGCCTTCAGTATTCAAGTTACGAAGAAAGTGTAAACTGGTGTCATGTCAGTTACACTTTTTCCGTAAGTTGAATAGGGAAGGCGTAGGACGTACCGTAAGCTTTTTGAACTGCAAGAGTTTTACACGTTCTTCGTTCTGGTGGAAGCTAGATATTTTACTTCATAACTTGTTAAATATGAATATATTTTTTACATTGATTAGTCTTTCAGACTGGTCTCTCGAATAAGAAAACCATCCTCACAGAGCGTGCATTCTCTCTCCCAACCCAGAGTCTGTTTCGACTGTCGCTATTGAAGTTTGAGCCATTCATAAACTGCTCCGTGACCGGTGATTGGTGGCACAATCCCCGAAGTCAGAACCTTGCGTCAGCAGATTAACAGGCGGATCCTCCAATCGAAATTCATACCTGAAACAGACAAATTACACACAGACACGCACACATATGCAGCAACATATACAAAAACAAAATTAAGTAGCACAGTGTAGGTAACAACACAAATACATTGCTTCGCTTTAAAAGGCCTTTAGTAACCCCCCTGGAGCCGTGTGTACACGTTTATGATGGATGGATGTGGATGGAATCACTTTCTTCAGCTCATACTCGTGGGTCCCGTTCACTGCCATTATAAAGCTCGGATGCGTCAGGATATTTATTAAAATATCTCCAAGAGTGTTTCTTAGAAAGAAGGAAGTCATATACACCTAGGATGGCTTGAGGGTGAGTAAAGCTTGGGCTAATTTTCATTTGAAAGTTAACTAATACTTTAAGAATAATACAGAATGAATCAACAAAAACATTTTATTTGTCAGGTTAAAATGCATTGCCGATTATACAATTAGAAGCCAATTCAGAAATAAAAATACATAATATTAATTGGTCAAAGATGACTCTAACAGTAATAAATGCATACACACAGTGGTGTGTGAGTGTTTTTAAGACACTTACCCATCACTGCATAGGGGTCTTCTGGCTACAGAATTTCCCAAATGGCTGCTATGCTACATTCCCTTAAATACCCAGACCAGAACAAAAGGATTGTAAATATTTACAATCCTAAAATGAGTGAGGAGAGAATTTTGGGCAAGGTGGTGTCCTATGCCATTTTGTTGAGATCTTCTCTCCAGATTAATGAGTTTTATTGTAGGATGTTTCATCTCAGCTTTTGCCTTAGCAGGAAAACCAAGCCTTACAATCTTTTGCTTAATCTGAATTTCAAATTATTTATCATGGATCTGAACTTTGCTCACTTAGACACCTTCAGGCAACACTTTTTCTTATGAGTCAGTAGATTAGAGGAGCAGGTGAATCTCTTCCCACATGAAGAGCACTGGTGCGGTTTCTCTCCAGTATGAATTCTCTCATGATCTTTCATGTATCCAGACTGAGTGAAACTCTTTCCACAGTGTGAGCACTTGTAAGGTTTCTCTCCAGTATGACTTCTCTGGTGTATTTTTAAGGCACCGGATGTAGCGAAGGTCTTCCCACAGTCAAAGCACATATAAGGTTTCACACCAGTATGAATACGCTCATGCACTTTTAAAGAGTTCATATGTGAAAAACTCTTTCCACAATAAGAACAAACATGAGACTTCACAGCAGCATGAACTTTAAGGTGTTGTCTCAAGTTTGATGCAACAACAAATGTTTTATCACACTGATCACAGCTGAATGATTTCACTCCAGAGTGAGAGCGTAGATGATCTTCGAGAGAGCTTTTGTGAGCGAAACTCTTTCCACACCGAGTGCATGTGAACGGTTTTTCTCCAGTGTGAATCCTCATGTGCTTATTTAATTCCATTTTCTGAATGAAACTCTTTCCACACTGAGTGCATGTTAACAGGTTTTCTCCACTGTGAACTCTCATGTGCACCATTAGGTGTCCCTTCTGAATGAAACTCTTTCCACACTGAGTGCATGTATAAGGCCTCTCGCCAGTGTGAGATCTCAAGTGACATTTGAGCTTTGATTTATATAAGAATCTCTCTCCGCACTGAGTGCATGTCAACGGTTTTTCTCCAGTGTGAGATTTCATGTGCACAGTAAGGTTTCCTTTCTGTCTGAAACTCTTTCCACACTCAGAGCAGGTGAAAGGTCCTTTGACTCCAGTTTTTACAGCTTGTTTCTGTGTAGAACTATTCCATCTGTGTGAAACTAAACCATCTTCATCTTTGAAATTATGAGGTTTTTGAAACATCTGCTGTTTGTCTTCATTCACTTCCATCAGGTCTAAAATCAACACATTAAATTCCAGTAATTCAATAAAAGAAGGATAAATGAGAAACAAAAATAAATATTGTTCAAAATCTCAGTTTCACACAAATCTAGTTTAATATTTGTATCTAGTTTTAGATGTATAGTTATATCCTCCCGACACCAGCTATGGAGAGGACATTATATTTTAAGTGAATTTCTCTGAGACCATATATCTCACAGATTTAATGACAGTTTTAATGACAATACCAAATGTTTGGAAGTTTCACCATGACAACTCCCGCTCCTTGGTCTTTAAAAATGGCTGACATTAATTTAGTGATCAAATTTAACACCCTTATGGAAATAAGTTACTATTTTGTAATTATCATTCAAATCTGACTAGTTTACAAATTGTTTGTCATAAATCAACATTTCAGGAAAATATTATGGGGTTCCAAATTAAAATACGACTTTCTGTTACGAAATTGATTTCATACACTTCCTCTGTAGAAGAGACCAGGACTTAAAGCATGTTTATTATGCATTTTGGGAGACACAATAGTGAATAGGAAAATAAATTATATATCAATATTCCTATGAAATATTAGATATTATTATGAAAATCTTGCCAATTATTACTCCAGTTATTACACTTCTTTTTTCATTACATATTGCCCCCAAAACACATGAATATGTAAATTAGATACAGTGTATAGATACATATATAATAGGAAAACACATTTATGGTCATTTTACACACATATTCCATAAAGCAAAATGGTATATCAAATCATTGTGTTATATCTTTCATAATATAGTTGAGAATCATCTTTATACAAAGTTTGGTGTAAAAAATCCTGAAACCTAAAACCTGGCGATTAAAAAAAAAAAAAAAAAAAAAATCCCATTGTTTTTGCCTATTTCATGTCTATTCATGTCTTATTTTATTTTTTAAAAACTGAGTCCTGCATCCTCTACAGAGGACATAGCATAACATATGAATAAAATATAATTTTTCAAAAATGTTATTTTCCATTTTTTTTTCTTATGCTCTAAACAATGTAATGACATGAAAAAAATACTAAATTCACAAAACTTTTTTTTCCTGGTAGTCAAGAGGATATGTCAGTTTTTATCTTAATGTTCCTCATCAGTCATTAAAGAGAATGAAGGAAAACACCAACCTATTTGTTCTTCCGTATCTTCATCTTTTATTCTGCAGGGTTCATCCTTAATCTCCATCTTTATAGTATGTCAGTCGTTTCTCCTGGAGTAATTCCTCCTGCTTGCTACTTCTTCTTCTTCTCCTGTGGCAAGATGGGAATATTCCCCAGCATTTAAACTCTCATGAATGGCTGTGGGAGGAAATGAATGCAGGTGTGAATTGTGGTCGCTGTTGCTCATTTAGCAGATGATCATCACATTTACAATCACTCTCAATTATCCAGCTTTAAGTGTTTTGCTCAAAAATCTGTTTAGAAACAATTCAACTCCTAAAGCTCATTTGTATGTTGCTCTTATTTTAGATATGATCTACATGCATTAAAAACGGTTTACCAGGTTTCATTACATAAAATGAAAACACAACTCATGATCTTCACAAATTGAAATGTGAAAAACCAGTCAGTATAACAAGTTTACGTTTCACGTTGTACAACATCAGTCGGTTCATTTCGTTTCATTTCTGAGTGATTCGCTAAATAAACTGACTCGTTTGGATTTAGATTTCTCCTATTAAATGATAAAATGAATGTACTTACAGTCTAAAACACAGCAGATTTAGAGCAGAATGAAGGGTTGTGTTCCACTTCACATGTTTATGTTCCCTTCCCTCGCTCACTTCTCTTCTTCTCCTAGACTCGGATGTGTGTCATTGCTTCGGTTGCGCGAGCGCCCTCTACTGGCGGAAGCCAATCCCTATTAAACTATCTAACCTTCATAAAATTAGATACAAGACAACCAAGATAAGATCTGTTATCTTGCTTGAGATTATACAAACACTATTTATCCCCCCAGATATGTTTGATTTGGGGAACTTCAAATTTCTGCTAAGGAGTTTGCAATTATATTTACCTTCTAGACTCCTTCAACTGTTTTGTATTAATGATGTTGTTGATTTTAATATAAATTTTGACTTCATTTTAAAGTTAGATGGTACAAGTAGTCTATTATTAATAAAAATGTGTATTATTAAGAGAGATAAAGATTTACCTTAAAAACTCCAGAACTCCAGTTCTGTCCGAGCAGCTCAATGTAAGTTGTCAGATTTAGATTTCTCTCAATAAAAATAAAATCACATTTCTCACAGTCTCATAAACAAAGTGAATTTAAATCAGTTAAAGGTACACTGTAGCTTTTGGCGCTTAATAAACAAAATGTAATGCGTCTTGTGGAAGAACATAAACCTTATTCACAGCAGCGCCATGGTATGAAAGCGAGGCTGTGAGGATAGACTTACTTAGATTTCTTGGAAAGATTTTTTGCAGTGTTTTGTCAGCAGAAAAATTATTGGTCAAAATTGTTGTGTATTGCATTCTAAGTGTTGCTAGTTTTACAAAACCACATATTGTCCAATTTTCCTTTCTCTGTGAAATCCTTTCCACACTGTGTGCACGTTAACAGATTCTCTCCAGTGTGAAATCTCATGTGTCTGTTAAGATCTGGTTTATATGTGTAACTCTTTCCACACTCAGAGCAGGTGAAAGATCCTTTGACTCCAGATTTCCCACCTTTTTTGTAAAATGAATGTGATTTTTCAGATCGATGTTGCTTGTTTTCATTCACTTCCATCGGGTCTAAAATCAACATATTCAATTCTCAATATTCATTTAAAGAAGGACAAATGTAAAACAAGAAGGAATGTAAGTGAACCTCTATTTAGCAAAAATCTATCTAGTATCTAGTTTCAGATGTATTGTTATATGTTAGTTTTCATCTTAATGTTCCTTAGCAGTCGTTAAAGAGAAAGAAGGAAAACACCAACCTATTTGTTCCTCTGTATCTTCATCTTTTATTCTGAAGGGTTCTTCCTCAAACTCCATCTTTACAATAGTATGTCAGCAGTTTCTCCTGGAGTAAATCCTCCTGCTTGCTTCTTCTTCTCCTGTGGGAAGATGGGAATATTCCCCAACATTTAAACTCTCATGAACGGCTGTGGGAGCGGCTTCACTGACTGAAGGTGTGAATTGTGGTCGCTGTTGCTCATTTAACAGATGATCATCACACTTACAATCACTCTGGATTATTCGGGTGAAAATGTTTTGCTCAAATGGTCATTCAGCAACAATTTCTTTATTTGAGTTTTTACAGTATAAGGCTGGAAGATTAAGCTGCAAAAAGCAGTTGAAGGATGACATGCATAATTCAGTAATTCATCTGACTCCATTAAAGTTATTCTTTAACCTCTTAAAAGTAAAAATATTTTTTTGGAACTGATAGATAAACGTAGGATTTAACCTGAACATTTAGATAATGTAAGTTACAGCTTTCAACATAACAGTGGTGAAACGTGATTCTCAAAGCATTTAAAGCATGCAAAGGTATTTATTAAGTTACATGATTAGATATACCGACAGTAGAATGGAACAACATACTGTATAGAAAAACTGCTGTAAAAAATAATGCACTGCAGTGCAGAAGAGGTCATAAAAGCCTTTCTTGTAGTATGAGGTTATGCACCAGTGTGCAAGAGTGGCAGGGTTAAAGCCTTTCTCCAAGATCAACAGTTTACCTTGAGCATTGTTAAACATGAGTGGAATAGAGATGTTAAAACCAACTGACAGGAAACCAAAAGACCATAAACTTGAAGGCAAATTGGTGGTGATGAAGAGGGAGAGAAGTATGTTAACATATTCTCCTCAATGCATGTTTCTGCGATGGTATCTAGACTATACATTAGGATATTGTAATATCTCTATTAAGTACACCACACTTCAGTTCATTTTATAAGCTGCCAGATGAGACCAAACATGACATAGTTACATGTTAGAACACACAAGAAGATAAATAGCATGTAGTGGAAAGCACATGTGTCCTGTGAAGCAAATGGTACAGATGTGTCGTTGAGGTGCAAACGTTTCAACAAACAGAGCCATCCTGTGTCTGGAGTGTCCCAACAGTCGTCAGTCAGCATATCAATGAATCCTTGGCATTAGGATACTGTGATGAAGAAGGCCATTGTCCCACATTTAAGTCATTTGTTCAGCAAACCGTACACTGGTTGTGCTCAATGCATGTATAAGTTGTCAGCTTTAGATTTCTTCTAGTTAATGAAATTAATAAAATTAATGTACTCACGGACTGATAAACAGCAGATTTTGAGTCATTTCATGAACCACAATGGACTCGAAAAGATCACACCATCTAACTAGTGACATAACTTGATATAGAAACTCATTAAAGTAATTTAGAGGATCGAGACTACACATAATCTGCTTAACAATATGTTGGAGGCAATAAATAATTATTGAATTGCTTAATATTAATGTTATCCAAATTGGTGGGTGGTGACTGCGTCGTGAGGCTTCTTTCTCAACCCAAAAAGCTTTATTCGTTGTTTTGATTTATACCTTGTTGATTGATTTCTTTTTAGTGCTATTGTGTTGACACTCTTGTTGTACTTGTACAAGATAACCCTTTTGTTTTGTAATTTATCTCCTTTGTATATACTTTTGTTATTGTTTCTTTACCTACTAAGTTTAGATTGTTAATTTTTTGGGGAAGGGATTAATAGAGAGGTGGGTGCTATTTTCTTTATATCTTGTTTAGTTAGTTTCTTCCTAATAGTTAGAGGGTTTATGTTTGTTATTTTGGCCTTGCCCCCTCTTGAAGCCTTGAAATCCTCCCATATTTGTAAAATAAAATAACTTGATTTTGATATTGAGTTGCCTTTGGTCTTTGTTAAAGTCCTGGGGTTGGGAATTGAACCTTGCTGCCTTCACACATCACACCATTTTTTTCCTGTTACCCGTTCCTCCAACCCTAGACTAGCTGGGGACGTAACACTTTCCACATACACAGAAAACACTTTTCCTAAACAGTTTGATCTTTTCACAGTGGTGTGAGTCCATGTTATGAGAGCTTTTTTAAATGGAAAAGTGGAAAAAATTATGCACTGGAACCATGTGAAAAAGAGAATTAAGTCTGTATATGATTTACTTGATATAAAATCTTTTACAGTTATTGTTTCATGCATAGTTTATGAAAAAGTATTCCACTGTAGTATCAAATCCCTTGCTTTATACATATCTTGTAGAGATATTTTAAATATACGGATGTTATTTATTTTGGTTTCTTTTCTATTATGAATAATATTTACCAAATTATTTTTATCACGTTTACCGTATTGCTGATAAAAGACCATGTAGTTAAAAGCATATATTGTTTTAGTTATAGTTTAACTTTTAACAACTAGATGGCAGCAGATCCATGTTTACTTACAAGTAAATAATTCGATATTCAGATTAAGCAAAAGTTGGAATTTGTAAATCAATGGCAATAATAGCCTATTAAGCCATTATCCATATCACAGCCAACTTGTTCACGCTGCTTAGAGCTAATAAAAAAGAACAAAACCTAAGTGACTTATTAATGAATACATTTACTTTTGTTTACGTGTAATCAAAGGGTTTTAACATTGTATAACACACTGTTAAATAACTCTGAAGTAGACTTTTGGTCGATGATGATTAGGTAGAAAATGAATTCTTGCTGCACACTTGTTTTACTGAACAATTATTAAATTGCTTTGATTCTCTATTTTTGAAGCAGTCTCGTCTTCACAATAATTCTTTGCCTTGTAGCAAAAATGGTTGCACTGCTCCAGGTGTGTTTTCACGGTGTGTGTGTGTGTGTGTGTGTTCAACACTCACTGTGCATTTGGATGAGTGAAATGCAGAGGACAAAAAAGTATGGGACACAACTTTCACTTTAAAACAGCACCAGATGTTTTTCTATGTTCATTTAAAAAGGCGATTCCTCTCATAATATGGACTAATATGGATAATATATGACAAACACATCACTGAGAGAAGATGAAATTGATCAGGAAAAATGAATGTGTTCTGTGTCTGTGGCAATTCAGCAGTGACATACTTGTTTTACAGCTGCTGTCTAGTTAAGGTTTAATATTATTCAAGTTCTTACACTGTGGTTTTGACTAACAATTTGGTTAAAAAAAGTAATAAAATGGAACTCGTGTCATGTTTTAAGTTGATTTTGTGTCGTCTCGATCCTTTGAATAACTTGCATGAGCTTCTCTACATGTAGTTGTAGCAAATACATCTCTTCAGCAGGTTGTACTGTACTGTTATTTAATGTGTTTTTGGATGGTTTGCTGACAAAACACTGCAAAAAATCTTTCCAAGAGATTTAATTAGAAAAAAACTCCAGACAACATGAGCTGTGGAAGAAAGTGATCTAAGAGCTTTATACAGCTTTTTGCAGCAGGTGCCATTGAAAACACAGTAAGTCTATCCCTCACAGCCTCGCTTTCATACCATGGCGCTGCTGTGAATAAGGTCTATGTTCTTCCGCAAGATGCATTACGTTTTGTTTATTAAGTGCCGAAATCTACAGTGTACCTTTAACTTTAATACCTTTAATTCACTGTGTTTATCAGACTGTGAGAACTGTGATTTTATTTTTATTGAGAGAAACTAAATCAGACAACTTGCATTGAGCTGCTCGGACAGAGTTTTTAAGGTAAATCTTCATATCTCTTAATAACTCACATTTTTTTATTAATAATAATTAATTATTTAAAATGAAGTCAGAATATATATATTAAAATCAATAACATAATTAAAGGGTCATGAAACCCCAGAACACATTTTCTGAGCTGTGAACAGATATGTATAGGCTGCACATCATTGAAAACACTAAAGGTACTCATTAATTTTATTTAAAAGTTGAAATTAGTTATTTTTGCATTTTTCAGAGCGATTTCTGTCTTCCGGTTTGAAAAGCAAAGTCGGAGAAACGTCACAGAATCTGACGTCATCGTGTACTACCGGCAAGATCCGGAGTGCTGATTGGCTCCAGTATGGGCTGGTCGAACATGCTGACGTCAACCGTTTCTGCATTTATTCATGACATGAAGCTCATTCAATCCAATCACTGCGCTGTAGTATGCATAAGATTATAATTGCGGTATTATGCATGAGGAAGTATCACTTCTCTTGCCTCATTCAGAGTCATGGGTCACAGATGCTCGTTTCCTCAGTGCTACAACACTGTGCTGCAACGCAACCAGAGCAGAAGTTTGGGTGCATGTGGTTTGTTTTGCTGTAATCTACCAGCACAAATGGAAAATATGTTTGCATGAGATCGCATTACAGCAGAGAATTCAAATGTCACAAAAGTGCTGTTCATTCATGTTTCCCTCAGCACAGCAGCACACGAGTGTTGTTTATATTTTGCCCGCGATGCGGTCACAACTGAAGTTTGAATACGAACACATGAAAAATACAATTGTTACACGTGGAGCGCGCATATGATCGGTTTCAGCGCGGAGCTCTGCGATGAGTTTAACAACACTAGCCACGTGGCTCATAGCTCATATACAGAATAAAGTATCCGTGTTTAAAGTTTTTATAGACATATTTCACACATTCTCCTGCACCAAACATGAACCAGCACGGTGTATGAAGACATATTTCATCAAGTCTTCTTCATATGAAATATATGTGCAAACTGGACACTGATGCAGTGGTGTGAACGTGATGACACGGTTATTCTAATAGACAAAAGACTGATTTAGATCGAAAATTCAAAGAAAAATAGAGAAAAAATAAACTATGTCTTTATTCTTTCTGTGTTAAACTATGTGTCGTTTATCATGAGACTGCAGTGCTCGTAGATGTAATCAAAGTATTATTAGCCCTTTTATTCTTTCGCATTCCTCTCTTGTGCTTGGGAGTTTGTTGTCATTTTTCTCCGTGCTCATATATTAATATTCATTATTCTGTATAATGAGTATGTGTGTGTTTTATTGGTTGTTCTCTCCCCTCTTCCCCCCCTCTACACTCCCACTTTTCCAGAGCTTTTTCACGCCCATTTTCACAGAGTTTTTAAGCTTTGAGGTGTGAACGACCAGGCTAAAACAGGGGGGGGGTTCATGACCCTTTAACACAAAACAGTTGAAGAGTCCAGAAGGTAAATATAATTGCAAACTCCTTAGCAGGTTTGAATCTTTACCCGAATCAAAAATCTCTGGGGAGATAAATAGTGTTTGTATAATCTCAAACAAGATAACAGATCTTATCTTGGTTGTCATGTATTTAATCTATGAAGGTTTTATATAGTTTAATAGGGATTTGTTTCCGCCAGTAGAGGGCGCTCGTGCAACCGAAGCAATGACACACATCCGAGTCTAGGAGAAGAAGAGAAGTGAGCGAGGGAAGGGAACATAAACATGTGAAGTGGAACACAGCCGTTCATTCTGCTCTAAACCTGCTGTTTTTCGGACTGTGAGTACATTCATTTTCATTTTAGGAGAAATCTAAATCCAAACGACAAGAAGTCAGTTAATTTAGTGAATCAAAATAAACCGTTGTACATTAGTGAAGCGTAAACTCGTTACTGACTGGTTTTCACATTAGAATTTGTGAATGGATGATTTGATTTTTGTTTTCATTTTCTGTAACAAACAAATGAAACCTGGTAGCAGAGTTTTTAATGCATGTAAATCAGATCTAATGTAAGAACAACATAAAAATCAGCTAGAGGAGTTGTTTCTATAGTTGTTTGCAGGGTGCGATTTGTGAAAAAAATCAGAGGGGTGAGGGGGGTATTTTGCAAAGTTTTTTGTTGTTGTTTTGTTTTTGTTTTGTTTTTTCCTTGAAAATAAATCCTAAACCTCAGTGGAGCTATATACTATTTTGGCAGCTGTTATAAACATTTTTACAATAAATATTCTGATTTAATTTTGTGTATTAGATAGATTTGATATTTGACCACTATTTACTACGACACTAATAATTCTTAATTTTTGACAGGAATGCAAAATCATGCAAAATCAATAGGTAGTTATTGGTATTTTGAATAGAATAACGAGACACAAACCTGCAAATTCAATCGCTCCCACAGCCGTTCATGAGAGTTTAAATGCTGGGGAATATTCCCATCTTCTCACAGGAGAAGAAGAAGCAGGAGGAATTACTCCAGGAGAAACTGCTGAGATACTATTGTAAAGATGGCGTTTAAGGAAGAACCCTGCAGAATAAAAGATGAAGATACAGAGGAACAAATAGGTTGGTGTTTTCCTTCATTCTCTTTAATGACTGATGAGGAACATTAAGATGAAAACTGACATATCCTCCTGAGACCCAGGCATAGACTTTTTTCCTCTGTAAAGGACATTATATTTTAGTGAATTTCTCTGAGAACATACATGTCCTGTATAGAGCACATTCAGGGCTTTTCAGAGATACCAAATGTTTGGAGGTTTTACCATGAAAACTTGCTCTCCTTTATCTTTAAAAATGACTGACATTGACTGAATGATCAGATTTAGCAGTCTTATGGAAATATGATAATATTTTGTAATTATCATTTAAATCTGACATATTTTCAAATTGTTTGTCATAAATAAACATATCAGGTAAATGTAATGGAGTTTCAAATCAGAATATGACTTTCTGTTGTGAAATTGATTTCATATATGTCTTCTGTAGAAGACACCAGGACTAACAGGCATGTTTATCAGGCATTTTGGGGAGACACAAAGTCAATAAGGAAAGAATTCTTATGAAAATGTTGCCAAGTTATTACTCAATTATTACTATAACGCAATTTTACACACATATTGCATGAAGTAAATAAATAGTATATCAAATCATTCTGTTATATCTTTCATAATATAGTCGAGAATCATCTTTATACAAATGTAGCAAATTAGCTCAAAAGGAAATATGAATAATTAATTATAACTTGTTGTATATATATCATACATATATCAGTAGAAGAGTAAGAAAAGGTGCGTTATAGCTTAAGCTGCGAGGTAGCTCTGCATAAAGATGCAGATACGCGTATGTACAGCTGGCTAATCAGAGGTCTGTAATGTCTGTACAAAAGGTGTTTAACTGTTTATTGCGTTTGAACATGTTTTTAAGGGTAGCAATCTGGGCATTGCTCGAGGATCTTGCTGCGTGTGCTCTCAGGCGAGAACGCGTCTTTAGAGAGCGTCAAGTTTGATGGAATGGGTGTGCGAAATGCCCTTACATTAGCTATGTTTCCATCCAAAGTTGCGAATTTAACTTGTGTGCAAATTTGGAATACTGCATAAAACATTTGCGAATAAAGCACTGTTTCAACCCAGTGAGTCGAAGAGAACAAAATCGTCCCTTCCTGATAAACTGACGCTAAATATCACTATAAGAAAAATGGAAGATGCTGCAGTAGAATGCGCTGTCATGTTATTTAACATTCAGATGCCTGGTGTTTGTGAACGCAATCGACGCTTTGGGAGGGAATTATACCAAACTACTTTAACGACAGACTTTGGTCAGGCATTACAGAATGACAAAAACATCATTTCAGATGCTGTGCAACAAGATCGGTCTGCTGGTTGGTCCAGTTATGCCGTCTCATCTCGAAGTCACGTGTCTTTTTTGATGTGCATCAAGGAATTTATTCAGTAAAAGCGTTTCCATCGAAGTTTATGCACGTTTTCGTATCGCATAAAAAAATTATCCTACTAGTTTGAGCGCAAAAGTTTTTTATGTGCATTTTTAGAATTTATGCGCAACTTGGCGTTTCCATCTAGCGTTTTTTATGCGATATCCCAAAATGCGCATAAAAATAGGTGGATGGAATCATAGCTTGACATGGTTTGGGTGTATTTTATGTAAATTACTTAAGGTATGCAATTAATTTTTTCAGTTTACTGCGTTAAAAATATTTAATGCATTTAACGCAACATCAATTTTTTCATCATTATTTGGCTAGTGTTATATTATATGATCGCGCTCTTATTCACGCAAATGCTTTTAAACCATTCAAGCATCACAAGACAAATGAGAACGCGGTGTCTGAACAAACAATTGTGTTTGATCATTTTAATCAATTTCTTTGTTAGACAGGTAGGAAAGCCACAGGTAAATATGATTTATTATAATGGGTTTATGTTAAGATTATTTTTAGTTCACTTAAAGGGTACATAACACACACAGTTTCTGTCAATCTCATGTTAATCTTGAGTACCTATAGAGTAGTATTGCATCCTTCATATCTCTGTAGAGTCTTTAGTTTTATCAGATATATAAAAGACAGATATGCTGTACCGAGTCTTTCCGAAAACAGCCGAGCTCCTGGAGGCGTGCCGTGGGCGAAGCTTAAGAGTCACGAGCATGCACAGCTTTTGTATAGCAATCGTCTACAAACTATCAATGGTCAGCTAAACAAATGTATTTAAACACACACAATACACCATTGCATTATCCCTGGATAACTTTTGATTCATTATACGTTCGTGTTGTTTACATTATATGCACTTACGCACCGATTGCCAACAAAACATTGACAAGACATTTGATGCAGCTTTACTCACCATCTGCGGTTCCGACTCATGACCGGGATCATTATCGCTGTGACTGCACCATCTTTCCGTTTGAACGATCTGGAAATCCAGCGTCGAACTGGGTCTTGTTTATAAAATCATAAGCACCCATCCTGAGGGCTCGAGCAGCCACGGAAAAACACAAGAGATTCTCCATTCATTTTAACCAATAAAAAATTGATTGCAACTTTCAGACACGACTTTATCCTTATTTTGATAGTTAATTTAAGGCGGTTTCTATGGTTATTTTAATGACAAATGTCGAGAGCGCATCAATGTAATGCATGAACACAAATCTCTCAGCTCCACTAAACGCTGGGTTCTCTGGGAAGCAAGGTCATCTTTCCCTCACAACCAAAAACACACTTCTTTGGTCACATTGTTGATTTCGTGGTCTAAAAACAAAGTGACAAATCCTTCTCGAGCAAGTCCTGTGCAGCGCTGCCGACGACTTCCGTAACCCGAACGAAGCACGTTGATGGGCGTGCTCTTGCTCTTGCTCTGGTTGATGTGTGCGCTCGCTCTTCCCGGAGAAGTGCCCTTTATTACGTAATACAGGGCTATACTCAAAAAAAAAAATTCCGAAACTTGTATGAACTCTGAAGGAGTGTATTTGGCACAGAAATACTCCGTCATACGTCCAACTCATTTTTTGAAACTGAGTTTTTTGACCATGTTCAGCATGAGAATCCAACTCTTTAACAGTGTAAATAAGTCAGAATGCATGAAATAACATTAGACCCCCCCCCCCCCCAATTAAAAGTTGTAAGTTTTCGCGATTAATCACGATTAATTACAGAAAATGTGCGATAAATTAGTTAATTTTTTTTAATCGAATGACAGCACTAGTATAAATACAAATAGTGTGTGCAGTTATTAGTGAATGAGACCCATAGTGTTTGCCTATATGTCTTATCATGTTATTTTAGAGTCTTGGTGTCCTCTACAGAGGACCTAGCATAAAATATCTTTTTTCAAAACAAAACTATCCAATTATCCATTTCTTATGTTTCAAGCAATGTAATGACATTAAAAAAAAAAGATTCACACAAAAAAAGTAGTTCTTGGGAGGATAAAACAATACATATAAAACTAGATACTAGTAGACTCAGTAGTAAATTAAATGTGTGTTAAATTAAAAATTAATTTTATTTCTTTATGTTCCCATTTGTCTTTCTTTAATTGAATTTTGTCAATTTAATATGTTGATTTTAGACCCGATGGAAGTGAATAAAGACAAACATAATTTCACAAATGAAGATGGAAAACTGACATATAAAAATGAAGACAAACAACATCTGTTTCAAAAAACTCATATCAAAAATGAAGATGGAAATGCAGTCGTTTCAAACACTGAAGAGAATTTCACACAAAAACAAGCTGGAAAATCTGGAGTCAGAGAATCTTTCACCAGCTCTGAGTGTGGAATAAGTTACATACATAAATCAGACCTTAAGAGACACATGAGAATTCACATTGGAGAAAAACCGTTCACATGCACTCAGTGTGGAAAGAGTTTCTCATATAAATCAAACCTCAAGACACACATGAGAATTCACACTGGAGAAAAACTGTTCACCTGCACTCAGTGTGGAAAGAGTTTTGGTTACAAAAGCGTTCTCAACAATCATCTGCTCTCTCACTCTGGAGTGAGATCATTCAGCTGTGATCAGTGTGATAAAACATTTGTTTTGGCATCTGGCTTAGAAGCACACCTTAAAGTTCATGCTGGTGTGAAGCCTCACTTTTGTTCATTTTGTGGGAAGGGTTTTTCAAAACTGCACATTTTAAAACAGCATGAGCGTGTTCATACTGGTGTGAGACCTCATGTGTGCTCTGATTGTGGGAAGACCTACATTACATCCAGTACCTTAAAAAAACACCAGAGAATTCATACTGGAGAGAAACCATACAAGTGCTCACACTGTGGAAAGAGATTCACTTTCTCACAATCCTTAAAAAATCATGGGAGAGTTCACACTGGAGAGAAACCGTACAAGTGCTCACGCTGTGGGAAGAGTTTCGTTCAGTCAGGAACCTTGAAAAATCATAAAAAAATTCATATTGGAGAGAAACCGTACCAGTGCTCACACTGTGGAAAGAGATTTGCGTACTCAAAATCCTTGAAAGATCATGAGAGAGTTCATACTGGAGAGAAGCCGCACCAGTGCTCTTCATGTGGGAAGAGTTTCACCCAAGCGTCTTATCTACAAACTCATGTCCGAAGTTGCCTCAATGAGCAAAGTTCATGTTCATATCCATCACTGACAAAAAATACGCTTACAAGTAAATAATTTGACATTCAGATTAAGCAAAAGCTGGATAATTTACTCAAATTAGTAATGAAGTTTGATTGTTTGACAAGAGGAACCTTTGGGGAAGGTCAAAATAATAGTTTAGAAAACTAGTGTAGCCATAAAACAACTTGTGAAGGGATGTGTTTTGTTTCTTTCAGTTATTTTCATTAATTGTGCATATGATGCATTTGTATAAAAGTCGCAACAGTCTATTAAATCATAACACATATTCCAAACAACTTGTTTTAGCTGTTTAGATGTGATTAGATATTAAAGACTTTTTTGCATTGAAAAAAAAAAAGATTCTATTAAAATTGCAGACAAACGGCAAATGTTTAACAGCTTTAATAGTCATTTTATTGCATCTGAGCCTACATTACAAATAAATAATTATACTAATTTAAATTCAGAATTTCTGGGTGCAGAACACCATTTATGGACTAGAGTTACACTTCAACTTGTGACCTGTTCAGTCACTACATGTGAGTATGTATATAACAAATGTAAAGCTAATTTGACATTAAAATTCACCTTTGTCTGTTACCAATGTGCATGTGCTGATTTCACTCCATAGAATTCATATTAGTACAAACATTAATGTAATGGCATTGGTCTATTATAAGCCTGTAACGGTTTGAGTTGTGTTCTGTTATGTAGTTCATGTTTAGAGTTTGTTTTTCATTAGTCACATGTTCTTTGTTCTCTGTTTCCCGCCACTTGTTTGTATCCATGATTTCTGTTTTGATTAGTGTTTGAGTTCAGCTGTGTTTAGTTAATTAGTCCTGTATTCCTCCTTTCTCCCCCTGTTGGTCTTTATGGTTACTGATTGAGTTAGTTATGTTCAGGTGTGTCTAGTTTATTAGTTCAGTGTATTTAAGCCCTGTTCTTCAGTCAGTTCTCCATTGCGTTCTACTGTTTATTCTGTTTGTTTTATAAGAGAGTGTTTTTTGTTTAATCGCTTTGTGAATAAACCTTGACTGCTGCGTTTAGATCCTGCATCCTCTCCTTGTTTGCAACCAGTTGTAACAAAGCCTGTATGGCATGATTTTTTTTTTTTTTTGTCCTAGAGTTATAAAAAATATATTAGTGAAAAGACTGCACACAATGTTTCTGATCTGAGTTGGTTTTGAACTAGGTGTTTGTTACAGCATATAGAACCATTACTTTAAAATCAATTGTAGAATGCAATTTTCATACATCTTAAAAAAATTTCAGATAACATCACAAGGTTTTCTCCAGTTGTTTATTTACTAATAGAATGCATACCAGTGCAATGCTGAGTGTAACTATGTGTAAATGTGTTTAAATGATATGCATTTGAGTAAATAATAGTAGTTATAGTTGTTCTTTACTTTTGCCCATTTCCCCCCTCATTTCCTTTAAGGATTTTTGTGTTACAGATATGTCAAGTAACAAATTTATCAAATAATATCTCAGTAGTCAGTACCAGTTTGTTACTTTATTTGATTAAACTGGTTATTTTTTACACCTTTTTATATTTTATGTGGTGTCATGATTTACCCTTCTAATCTATGAAGGTTTAATAGCGATTGTTTTCCGCCAGTAGAGGGCGCTCGTGCAACCGAAGCAATGACACACGAGTCCTGGAGAAGAAGAGCGAGGGAAGGGAACATAAACATATGAAGTGAAACACAGCCGTTCATTCTATTATATTTCTGCTGTTTTTCAGACTGTGAGTACATTCATCGTATCATTTATTAGGAGAAATCTAAATCCAAACGACATTTTAGTGAATCAAAATAAACCGTTGTACGTTAGTGAAACGTAAACGCGTTACTGACTGGTTTTTCACATTAGAATTTGTGAATATTATGATTTGATTTGTTTTCATTTTCACAAGTGAACCCTATTAAACAGAGTTTTAATGCATGTAAATCATATCTAATGTAAGTCAAGAACAACATAAAAATCAGCTAGAGGAGTTGAATTGTTTCTAAATAGTTGTTTGAGCAAAACACTTAAAGCTGAATACTTGAGAGCGATTGTAAGTGTGATGATCATCTGTTATATGAGCAACAGCGACCACAATTCACACCTTCAGTCAGTGAAGCCGCTCACACAGCCGTTCATGAGAGTTTAGATGTTGGGGAATATTCCCATCTTCCCACAGGAGAAGAAGCAAGCAGGAGGAATTACTCCAGGAGAAACTACTGACATACTATTGTAAAGATGGAGTTTAAGGAAGAACCCTGCAGAATAAAAGATGAAGATACAGAGGAACTAATAGGTTGGTGTTTTCCTTCATTCTCTTTAATGACTGATGAGGAACATTAAGATGAAAACTGACATATCCTCCTGAGACCCAGGCATAGACTTTTTTTCCTCTGTAGAGGACATATTTTAGTGAATTTCTCTGAAACCATACATGTCTCAGTTTTGTAAAGACATTGACTGAATGATCAGATTTAGCACTCATGGAAATATAATATTTTGTAATTATCATTTAAATCTGACTAATTTGACAAATTGTTTGTCATAAACATCTCAGGAAAACGTTATGGGTTTTCAAATCAGAATATGACTTTCTGTTGTGAATAAGGGCATTGATTTCATACATGTCTTCTGTAGAAGACACCAGGACTTACAGCATGTTTATCAGGCATTTTGGGGAGACACAAGTTAATAGGGAAAAAATTCTTATGAAAATGTTGCCAAGTTATTACTCCCATTATTACACATCTTTTTTTGTGACATGTTGCCTCAAGAACACATTAATATGCAAATGAGATGCATTGTATAGAATTCGACTACCCATTACTACTACCTTTTATGGCAATTTTACACACATATTGCATAGAGTAAATAAATAGTATATCAAATCATTCTGTTATATCTTTCATAACAGTTAAGAATCATCTTTATACAAATGTAGCAAATTGGCTCAAAAGGGAAATGTAAATAATTAATAACTTATAATAAATTATGAATATTTGGATCAGTTAATAGAATTAACTTTGTGTAGCTGATTTAATATTACAATCAGTTAATCTGTTTTCCCAGGTGAACAAAAAGTACACTTCCATAGTGTACTTCTTCTTTAGTACTTCTTAAGATAATCTTAAGAACATCTAAGTGTACTCAACTGCTATTTTCGGAAACCATTTTGGTGTCTCAAAATAGCATATAATGGGTTTATGTGAATATTGTTTTAAGTTCATTTAAATTAAAGGCTGTAAATTGTCACGATTAATTACAGATTGACAGCACTAATATAAATACGAATAGTGAATGCAATTATTAATGAATGAGACCCATTGTGTTTGCCTATATGTCTTATCATGTCATTTTATTTTCTTAATAACTGAGTCCAGAGGACATAGCATATATTTAAAAAAAAAAATCCTTTTGTTTCTTATGTTTCAAACAATGTAATGACATTAAAAAAATAAATTCACACAAAAAAACTGGTTCTCAGGAGGATATAACAATACATATAAATTGTGCTAAATTAAAAAATGAACTTTATTTCTTTGTTTCCCATTTGTCTTTCTTTAATTGAATTTTGGCAATTTAATATGTTGAACTTAGACCCGTTGGAAGTGAATGAAGACAAACCTCATAAATTCACAAATGAAGATGGAAAACTGACATATAAAAATGAAGAAAAACAACATCTGTTTCAAAACACTCATTTAAAAAATGAAGATGGAAATGCAGCCGTTTCAAAGACGGAAGAGAATTTCACACAAAAACAAGCTGGAAAATCTGGAGTCAAAGGATCTTTCGCCTGCTCTGAGTGTGGAAAGAGTTTCACACAGAAATCAAACCTTAAGAGACACATGAGAATTCACACTGAAGAAAGACCGTTTACCTGCTCTCAGTGTGGAAAGAGTTTCCTTCATAAAAGACATCTAAATGACCACATGAGAATTCACACTGGAGAAAAAACGTTCACATGCACTCAGTGTGGAAAGAGTTTCATTCAGAAAGAAAACCTAAATGAGCACATGAGAATTCACACTGGAGAAAATCTGTTTACATGCACTCAGTGTGGAAAGAGTTTTATTAAGAAAGGAGCCTTAAAAGAACACATGAGAATTCACACTGGAGAAAAACCGTTCATATGCACTCAGTGTGGAAAAAGTTTCACTTACAAAAGCGCTCTGACCTCTCATCTGCGCTCTCACTCTGGAGTGAGATCATTCAGCTGTGATCAGTGTGATAAAACATTCATTGCGGCATCAAGCTTAAAAATACATCTTAAAATTCATACTGGTGTAAAGCCTCACTTTTGTTCTTTTTGTGGGAAGGGTTTTTCAGTACGGCACACATTAAAACTGCATGAGCGTGTTCATACTGGTGTGAGACCTCATGTGTGCTCTGATTGTGGGAAGACCTACACTACATTGGGTGCCTTAAAAATACACCAGAGAGTTCATACTGGAGAGAAACCGTACAAGTGCTCACACTGTGGAAAGAGTTTCGCTCGGGCAGATTACTTGAAACACCATGAGAGAATTCATACTGGAGAGAAACTGTACCAGTGCTTACACTGTGGAAAGAGATTCACTTACTCAAAATCCTTGAAAGATCATGGGAGAGTTCATACTGGAGAGAAGCCGCATCAGTGCTCTTCATGTGGGAAGAATTTCACCCAAACATCTAGTCTACAGACTCATAAGAAAAAATGTTGTCTGAAGTTGCCTCAATGAGAAAAGTTCAATTCCATCACTGGCAAAAAAATAAATAAATAAAAATATATATATATATGTGCTTACAAGCAAATAATTTGACATTCAGATTAAGCAAAAGCTGGATAATTTGCTAAAACTAGTAATGAAGTTTGATTGTTTGACAAGAGGAACCTTTGGGGAAGGTCAAAATAATAGTTTAGAAAACTAGTGTAGCCATAAAACGACTTGTGAAGGGATGTGTTTTGTTTCTTTCAGTTATTTTCATTAATTATGCATATGATGCATTTGTATAAAAGTGGCAACAATAGTCTATTAAATCATAACACATATTTAAAAACAACTTGTTTTAGCTGTTTAGACGTGATGCATTAAGATACTGAAGACTTTTTTTTCATTGAAATTAAATTTGATTAAAGATTAAGATTAAAATCGCAGACAAACAGCAAATGCTTAACAGCTTTAATAGTCATTTTATTGCACCTGGGCCTACATTCCAAATAAATAATTATACTAATTTAAATTCAGAATTTCTGGGTGCAGAACGGCATCTATGGACTAGAGAGTTAGCTTTTGAACAAATTATCTCTTCTGATATATGCTCTGCTCTAAAAGATGTAGATGAAAATAAATCTTCAGGTCCTGACCATATTGCTCCTCTGTTCTTAAAAATAGCGTCTGATATTATTTCACCTCCGTTGACATATTTGTTTAATCTCTCCTTTAACACAAATATGACAATTCGGTCATTATTTACTTAATTTACAAAATTATATCTAAAGTATGATTATGACAATGAGTGGGTCCTGACACATGTTGTCTAATTCCAGTAGATTATAGAGCAGGGGTCTCCAAACTCAGTCCGGGAGGGCCACTGTCCTGCAGAATTTAGCTCCAACCCCAATTAAACACACCTGAATTAGCTGAATTAGCTAATGAACTAACTAGGCATACTAGAAACTTATAGGCAGGTGTGTTGAGGCAAGTTGGAGCTAAACCTAGCAGGACAGTGGCCCTCCAGGACCGAGTTTGGAGACCCCTGGTTTAGAATGTCTGTAAATGCCAATCCCAATGCGTCTTTTTCATTATCCGCATGGATATTAAAATCACCAACAATTAGGACTTTATCTGCAGACTTGATAAAGTCTGTATGGTGCCCTGGTGGCCTGTATACAATAGCCAGCACAAATGTCAAACAGGATTTATCACTTACACTAGATAGTGTTACATAAAGCACCATCACTTCGAAGGAATTATATTTGAAACTAGACTTTTGAGTAATACTGATGTTATTACTATAAATTACTGGAGCATGATGGATTTGTGGACACATCAGTGTTTTTGGATTTGTGGAGTAAAAGTTACAGTTTTTTATTGTAAAAGAGTAAAAAGATATTAAAACCTTGGGGTAATAGGAGTGACCCAGAATTGGCACAGAAGGCCCCAAGTGGCATGTTGTTACCAGTGTTATTATTTGTAAATGTAATACTTATTGTAATTAACTGTGTTGTTATTTTATATTTCCATGAATTAGATGAACGTTTCAGACATCTTTGCCTTCATTAAAACCTGTAGGTTGATTTAGAGACATTATTTAGCATTCATTGCTATTATGACATATCTTCAATTAAAATATGGGTTAGTAAAAACTGCCACTTGTCATTGAAATGGAGCAAACATTTGCACCTAATTAATTGAACCTGCCTACTCTGCCTATACTGTATAATAGATATAAATGTTTCCCTATTCTATAAAATTTTGAATTCCTGAAAACTAAATTTGCCGGACAATTTCTATTTACAATTTCCCAATTTTAGTAGGAATGCTTTTGTTTATGTTGGGGAGTAAATATAGTAATTATCTCCATGCTGTACAAATTAATTTTGGCTGTTAAGTGGTGATGTTCTATTATTAATGTCATTCATTGCATCTCTAGCCACTTGCATTGTGTGTAGAATTTGTTACAACAAGAAAAAAAAAAAAAAAAAACGTTCTTATTGAGTGATTTAAGTAATGAACACATTTACTTGTGTGCACATGTAATCAAAAGTAATATAAGGTAAACCCATGTTACGTCTGAGCCTGCGTGTGGGGATGTGTGTGCGTATCTCTCTCTTTTTTCTATCCCTCTCTCTTCCAGGTGGTTAAATGAACATGTTCCTAGACATTCCCCAGGATTCGCGGACTGGAGAGGAATACACCGTTGATGCTGTAGAGAAGAGAGATGTTGTTGGCGTGTTTTATTGTGAGTTACAGTGGTGTAGTTTTCTTATGATTTGTGATCTGTAAACTGTATATTCTTTAATTCACTAACTTTGTAAAGTGACCTCATTTTGACTTTGTGTTCCACCCATTGTATTTTTCATTTCGTCTCTTTATTGTGGTATTTGTGTTGCCCTTTTTTCTGTAAATATTGTATAAACATAATTTTACATTTATTACTGAAACGGTACAGATTGGGTGCCTTTTTCTTTTATTTATTTATGTTTTCTCCTGTGTTTGGTATAGCCAGGGGGTTAGGTAAGACCCACAGATAACACTTATAGGGTTTATTTAGTTGTAAGTGGGTTTAGTCAGTGGCTGTTTATTTATTTATTTATTTATTTATTTATTGTTTTGGCCTAGCCCAACCCTGAAGATTTTGCTTCATTTTTGTTTTTGGTGAAACTGAAAGAAAAATAAAAATTGGTTAACGTTAAAATGGGTTTCCAGAATATTTTATTTATGTTGCTTCCCTAAATCGGTAACACGCAACAGTTGAAGGAGTCCAGAAGGTAATACAGTTGCAGCTGTGTCACATATGAAATGTTATTTTTTAATCAATACTTAATTATTCCGAATTAAACATGTTTGGGGAGAGAAATTGTTTTAATATCAATCAAGATAACAGCTTGTCGAGGTTTTGCATCTAATTTATGAGGGTTAAATAGTTTAATATGGTTTTCGCCAGTAGAGGGCGCTCGTGCAACCGAAGCAAAAACACATCTGAGTCTAGGAGAAGAAGAAGTGAGCGAGGGAAGGAGGGGAACATAAACGTGTAGTGGGCTTTCTTCGTTCATTCTGCTGTTTTTTAGACTGTGAGTACATTAAATTGATCATTTATGAGGAGAAATCTGAATCCAAACGACTAAACGAGTCAGTTAATTTAGTGAATCGCTCAGAAATGAATCGAAATGAAGCGACTGACTAATGATTAGAATAAACACTTAAGTTTCCTCTGAAGGCATCATTTGGGTAGTTTGGTGTGCAGGGTGTGTGTGTGTGTGTGTGTGTGTTTGTTTGTTTGTTTGTTTGTGTGTGTGTGTGTGTGTGTGTGTGTGTGTGTGTGTGTGTGTGTGTGTGTGTGTGAGAGAGAGAGAGAGAGTCTGGTGCTCAGTCATACATTTTACATTTAACCATTTAGCAGATGCTTTACAAATGAAGAGAACCATGGAAGCAAACAAACCAACATTAGGGCAACAACAAAATGTAAGTGCTGTGACTAGTCCCAGTTCTTTTAAACGGGTATATAGAATAGGGGTGGGAATCGCAGGGTACCTCATGATACAATACGATCACGAGACATGGCTCACGATAACAATAATATCACGATACAGTGATTCTGGGATAATCTATATATTTCTAGACAATCCCATAATGATACATCACGATATATCTAATTATGAAAACAAAATGCCAGTGAAAAGGTTAAGCGCAGGTTTTCTCTCTTTATTAAAGTCCAAACTGTTAGAAAACGGCACAAAATGTTTTTTCAGTCTTTAAATTAAATTAAACATTTTATGCTTATACTTTTTAAAAGCTTAAACTTTTCTTTGCGTGTAAACTGACACATTTAGCCTAAGTTAACTGCTTATCGTCGACTTGTAAATATAGGCCAAACCTGGGGCCGTATTCACAAAACATCTTAAGGCTAAAAGTAGCTCCTAACTTGCCGATTTAGGAGAAACTCTTAATGGTGTCAGTGTCAGTCCTACTTTCACTTTAGACATAACCAACTTTATGTAAACCTTGTGTATTTGCCAGTATTAGCACATTAAGATGCAAACGATAACTTAGTTTATTACTTAAGCGCTGTTTGACAGGCTTTTAGTGTGAGCGCACTTCGAGTGTGCGCACTCAGAAAAGTGCATGAACAGCACGGCAAACGATTGAAATGTTTAACTGGCGAGGCTTTCAAACGCAGTTAATGACCTTTCGTGATTGCAAATGTCTGCAGTGTGACGTGAGCGTAGCTCTAACACTGCGTAACATGTAATGTTCGTCGCATGTACAGTATGTTGAGATGGAGGCGCCAGAACCGCAACTTATAGAATGTGAACTGCAGCACGATACTACAGTATTTCTTCAAAAGCACTTATTTGAGATTAGATTTGGATAATAAAGAGTGATTATAAGTGTGATGATCATCTGCTAAATAAGCAACAGCGACCACAATTCACATCTTCAGTCATTAAAGCCGCTTCCACAGTTGTTCATGAGAGTTTAAATTCTGGGAATATTCCCATAGGTGAAGAAGCAAGCAGGAGGAATTACTCCAGGAGGAACTACTGACATACTATTGTAAAGATGGAGTTTAAGGAAGATCCCTGCAGAGTGAAAGATGAAGATACAGAGGAACAAATAGGTTGGTGTTTTCCTTCGTTCTCTTTAATGACTGACAAGGAACTTGTAAGATGAAACTGACATATAACAATACATCTAAAACTAGATATTAGTAGACTTGTGCTAAATTAAGAATGAACTAGTTTCTTTTTTGAAATTGAATTTAATATGTTGATTTTAGACCTGATTGAAGTGATTGAAGACAAACACCATTTCGCTAATGAAGATGGAGAACCGACACATAAAAATGAAGACAAACATCTGTTTCAACAAACTCATCATTTCAGAAATGAAGATAGAAACACAGTCGTTTCACAGACTGAAGATAATTTAACACAAACACAAGCTGAAAAATCTGGAGTCGAAAGATCTTTGACCTGCTCTGAGTGTGGAAAGAGTTACAGAGATAAATCAACCCTTAACAGACACATGAAAATTCACGGAGAAAAACCGTTCACCTGCTCCGAGTGTGGAAAGAGTTACACATATGAATCGCAGCTTAAGATACACATGAGATCTCACACTGGAGAAAAGCATCATACATGCACTCAGTGTGAAAAGAGGTTCAGTATCAAAGGACACCTAATTGTGCACATGAGAGTCCACACTGGAGAGAAGCCTTACACATGCACTCAGTGTGGAAAGAGTTTCAGTCGCAAAGAGTTATTAAATACGCACATGAGATTTCACACTGGAGAGAAGCCTTATACGTGCAATTACTGTGGAAAGAGTTGGGGGCACAAATCAAACCTTATAAAACACATTCGTTCTCACACTGGAGAGAGGCCTTATACATGCACTCAGTGTGGAAAGACTTTCAGTTACAAGGGACACTTTAATGATCACATGAGATCTCACACTGAAGGAAAAGTGTTCACGTGCACTCAGTGTGAAAAGACTTTCATTCAGAAGGGACAATTTAATGCGCACATGAGAATTCACATTGGAGAAAAACTGTTCACATGCACTCAGTGTGCAGAGATTTTCACCCAATTATCTCATCTACAGACTCATAACAAAAATTGCCCGAAGTTGTCTAATGAGCAAAGTTCATGTTCAGATCCATCACTCACAAATAATACACTTACAAATAAATAATTTGACATTCAGATTAATCAAAAGCTGGATAATTTGCTAAAATTAGTAGTGAAGTTTGATTGTTTGTCAAGGGGAACCTTTAGGGAAGGTCAAAATAATAGTTTAGAAAACTAGTGTTGCCATAAAATTATTTTTTGAAGGGATGTGTTTTGATTCTTTATGGTATTAAAATATATTTTCATTAATTGTGCATATGAGGCATTTGTGGCAACAATAGTCTATTAAATCATAATCCATATTTCAAACAACTTGTTTTAGCTGTTTAGATGTGATAAATCAAGATATTAAAGACTTTTTTGCATTTAAATCACTGCACAATGTAAAAATTAATTTGCCATTGAATCATTCGAACTGATTTTTTAAAAAATAATTAATATTCATTCATTAATATGACTTTTTTTTTTTTTTTTTTTTTAGTTGTCATGATTCTGAATTTATCCAGAATCGTGCAGCTCTACTATCTAGTACCTAATGATGAAATAAGTGGAGATGCATCGATTACAGTTGTTGTTTTCTTTTGTTTTTTGTTTTGGCCGATTCCGATTTTCTTTCATCCATCCATGTTCAACCGCTTATCCGGGATCGGGTCGCGGGGGCAGCAGCTTCAGCAGGGGACCCTAAACTTACCTTTCCCAAAAAAATTTTCTTTCAAAGAACTATAATTGACAGCATATACAAACAAAAATATACGTTTCTGCAATGCAAAATTTTATTTTCATAAAAAAACAAGTAAAAAGAGAATAAAGAATAACTAAACACACTGCAATAGCACAAATAAATGCAATAGGACAGGGGTGGTGAACGTCAGTCCTGGAGAGCCACAGTCCTGCAGAGTTTTGCTTCAACCCTAATCAAACACACCTGAACAAGCTAGTCAAGGTCTGAAGGGTTACTAGGAAGCTACAGGCAGGCGAGTTTTTATCAGGGTTGGAGCTGAACTCTGCAGGACTGTGGCTCTCCAGCCACCCCTGCATTAAAATAAAGAGAGATATGAAATAAACCCTGCTTTAAGTTTTTCGGGTGGGTATACAATATATTCAGGTAAGAAATTAAAATAATCAAATCCAAAATAACACTGGATAGTCTAAAATTAAATACAGATTAATTCTTACAATTAGTTACAAAATATTAGGAATATTAGGCTGCTGTCACTTTAAGAGTTCATGCACAGATTCAATATAGTGTTACACAACTTGTGTTATCTTTTTCAACTAATTCGGTTCCAAAACTGACTGTATTTACCCAAATACTTGCCAAGATGGGCATGCTGACATAATTTTGTGTGTACTTGACCATTTAAGCGCAGTAAGCCACTCACTTGGGTACTCGAGCTGATTGAGACTGAGACAACTAATGTTCGCACCACTTATATAGATCAGTGGTGTGCACGCTTTTGGTGTGAGCTCTAAATCTGCGGGAATTAGTAAAATTATGAGCAATACAAGCAATATTTAACCGGAGCGAATAAGACGAGAGAGTCAGAGGAGGTGGGTGTGTCTCACTTTTTCCTCTTCAAAATTTTGAAGAGGACACAAATAACACAGAAATAATACAGACGTTGCTGGTCTCTGGTTCTCGGCTTTGCTTGTGCTCCTGTTATAAAACATAGATGAAGCCGCTCACACAGCCGTTCATGAGAGTTTAAATGCTGGGGAATATTCCCATCTTCCCACAGGAGAAGAAGAAGCAAGCAGGAGGAATTACTCCAGGAGAAACTACTGACATACTATTGTAAAGATGGAGTTTAAGGAAGAACCCTGCAGAATAAAAGATGAAGATACAGAGGAACAAATAGGTTGGTGTTTTCCTTCATTCTCTTTAAAGACTGATGAGGAACATTAAGATGAAAACTGACATATCCTCCTGAGACCCAGGCATAGACTTTTTTTATAAAAAAAAAAAGGACACTATATTTTAGTGAATTTCTCTGAGAACATACATGTCCAGTAAAGAACATATTCAGGGCTTTTCAGAGATACAAAATGTTTGGAGGTTTTACCATGAAAACTCCCTCTCCTTGGTCTTTAAAAATGACTGACATTGACTGAATGATTAGATTTTGCACGGTTATGGCAATATGATGATATTTTGTAATTATCATTTCATACTTTCAAATTGTTTGTCATTAATAAACATCTCAGGAAAACGTTATGTGGTTTCAAATTAGAATATGACTTCCTGTTGCGAAATTGATTTCATGTCCTCTGTAGAAGACACCAGGATTTACAACGTGTTTATCAGGCATTTCGGGGAGACACAAGAAGTCAATAGGGAAAGAAATTATACATGAGATATTCTTATGAAAATGTTGCCAAGTTATTACTCCCATTATAACACTTCTTTATTACAAATTGACTCAAGAACACATTAATATGAAATTTAGTTAAATTGTATAGAATTCGACTACCCATTACTACTACATTTATGGCAATTTTACGCACATATTGCATAAAGTAAATAAATAGTATATCAAATCATTCTGTTATATCTTTCATAACATAGTTGAGAATCATCTTTATACAAATGTAGCAAATTAGCTCAAAAGGGAAATATGAATAATTAATTATAACTTGTTATAATTATGAATAATTAGATCAGTTAATAGAATTAACTTGATGTAGCTGAATTATAAATTAATCTGTCCGTCTATCGTACACTCAGTATTGATCGTCTATCAACTCTCAGAAAGGAGGAGAAAAGTGTTCATAAGACGCTGGATCCAAACTAAAGCTGATGTACTCTCTAGTCACCTCGGGACGGAAAGCAAATGGAGAATAATTAGCGTAGCTGCTGTTCATAACATTAAGTAAAGATAGTCATGTGCAATTGATCTGATATGAGATGCATTATGTGAGTGTTAGTTAATTATAAGAAACTTACAATGCCTTAACCATTGAACGAGTGTCTGGATGCAGTCTCAGGAGAAAGTCTTTATGGTTCACGATTAATTAAAGAAAAATGTGTGATTAATTAGTTAATTTTTTTTTAATCGATTGACAGCACTAGTATAAATATGAATAGTGTATGCAATTATTAGTGAATGAAACCCATTGTATTTGCCTATATGTGTCTTTTCATGTAATTTTATTTTCTTAATAACTGAGTCCTGGTATCCATTTATACAATTATCCGTTTCTTATGTTCCAAACAATGTAATGACATTAAAAAAAAAATTCACACACACACACAAAAACTGGTTCTCAGGAGGATAAAACAATACATATAAATCTAGATACTAGTAGACTCAGTAGTAAACTAGATTTGTGCTCAATTAAAAATTAACTTTATTTCTTTGTTTCCCATTTGTCTTTCTTTAATTGAATTTTGGCAATTTAATATGTTGATTTTAGACCCGATGGAAGTGAATGAAGACAAACCTCATAATTTCACAAATGAAGATGGGAAACTGACATATAAAAATGAAGACAAACAACATCTGTTTCAAAAAACTCATTTCAAAAATGAAGATGGAAATGCAGCCGTTTCAAAGAGGGAAGAGAATTTTACAGAAAAACAAGCTGGAAAATCTGAAGTCAAAGGATCTTTCACCTGCTCTGAGTGTGGAAAGAGTTACATGCATAAATCAGTACTTAAAAGACACATGAGAGTTCACACTGGAGAAAAACTGTTCACCTGCACTCAGTGTGGAAAGAGTTTTGGTTACAAAAGCGTTCTCAACAATCATCTGCGCTCTCACTCTGGAGTGAGATCATTCAGCTGTGATCAGTGTGATAAATCATTTGTTTTGGCATCAAGCTTAAAAACACACCTTAAAATTCATACTGGTGTAAAGCCTCACTTTTGTTCTTTTTGTGGGAAGGGTTTTTCAAAACTGCACACGTTAAAGCAGCACGAGCATGTTCATACTGCTGTGAGACCTCACGTGTGCTCTGATTGTGGGAAGACCTACACTACATTGGGTGCCTTAAAAATACACCATAGAGTTCATACTGGAGAGAAACCGTACAAGTGCTCACGCTGTGGGAAGAGTTTCGCTCGGTCAGATTCCTTGAAAGATCATGAGAGAATTCATACTGGAGAGAAACCACACCGGTGCTCACACTGTGGAAAGAGATTCTCTTATTTAAAATCCTTGAAAGATCATGAGAGAGTTCATACTGGAGAGAGGCCACACCAGTGCTCTTCATGTGGGAAGAGTTTCACCCAAATATCTAGTCTACAGACTCATAAGAAAAAATTTTGTCCGAAGTTGCCTCAGTGAGCAAAGTTCATGTTCAGATCCATCACTGGAAAAAATACTCTTACAATATTAAGCAAAAGCTGGATAATTTGCTAAAATTAGTAATGAAGTTTGATTGTTTGACAAGGGGAACCTTTGGGGAAGGTCTATTGCCATGATCGCCGCCAGGGCATCATCATCTGCACATCACTCCTCTGCCACCTCCGAAGCCCGCTCCATCCCTTCCTCACCTCTGCTACTACGGCGCAAAGTCGCGCCTTCTGGGAGGGTGCGTTCTGTCACCATTATGTTCTGTTTATTGACCCTAGTTTGTTCTCATTCATCACGTATGTTTCTTTGTCTTAGTTTCCTGCCATTCATTAGTTTCTTTGGACACCGATTAATCTTCACAGCTGCTTATCATTTAGTTTATCTCTGTCTATTTAAGTTCCCCTGTTTGCATCACACATTGTCCGGTATTGTCTGTGCACTAGCACACGGTCTCATAGTTTGGCTATCATTTTGGATTGTATTTTTAAACTCTGTGTTACCTTCATCTTCGTCTTCATCTTCCTTGAACCTGAGTGTTACACCCGTTTAGCTCTCTCCAGCACAGGAAAGCTTTTCTAATATTAACACAGGTCCCAGTCAGAAACCTTTTTATCAATATCATCTAATTTTAAAATGAAGTCGAGATTTATATTAAAATCTACATCAGTAACACGCAACAGTTGAAGAAGTCCAGAAGGTAAATACAATTGAATAGTCCTTATGAAGTACTCCTATACTCACTTATGAAATGTTATTTCTAAATCAATACTTAATTATTCCAAATCAGACATGTTTGGGGAGAGAAACTGTGTTAATGTCAACCAAGATAACAACTTATCGTAGTTGTTTTGTATCTAATTTATGAGGGTTAAATAGTTTAGTATGGTTTCCGCCAGTAGAGGGCGCTCGTGCAACCGAGGCAATGACACACATCCGAGTCTAGGAGAAGAAGAGAAGTGAGCGAGGGAAGGGAACATAAACATGTGAAGTGGAACACAGCCGTTCATTCTGCTCTAAATCTGCCTTTTTTTTCAGACTGTAAGTACATTCGTTTTATAATTTAATAGGAGAAATCTAAATCCAAACGAGTCAGTTCATTTAGTGAATCACTCAGATATGAAACGAAATGAACCGACTGATGTTGTACATCGTGAAACGTAAACTTGTTATACTGACTGGTTTTTCACATTACAATTTATAAAGATCATGAGTTGTTTTCATTTTATGTAATGAACAAATCAGAATCAGAATGAGCTTTATTCGCCAGGTGTGCACAAACACAAGGAATTTGTTGTGGTTTTCTTCAGGAGCTCTTGGTACATACATATACACATACATATGACATGAGAACAGAAAGAACATTTAAAGGGACAGTTCACCAAAAAATGAAAATTCTGTCATCATTTATTCACCCTCAGGTTGTTCCAAAGCTGTATAAATTTCTTTGTTCTGTTAATCACAAAGGAAGATATTTTGAAGAATGTGGGAAACTGAACAGTTCTGGGGCACCATTGACTTCCATAGTATTTTTTTTTCTACTATGGAAGTCAATGGTGCCCCAAATTAGATTGGTTACAAACGTTCTTCAAAATATCTTGATTTGTGTTCAACAGAACAAAGAAATTTATACAGGTTTGGAACAACTTGAGGGTGAGTAAATGATGACAGAAAATAATAATAAATAAGTAAAATAAAATAAATAGTAATAATAATGTGGTATACATCTGGAACAGAAGACAGATGAGACCTTTTAAACAGAGTTCTTTTCAGTGCATCTTTTAATGTTCTTAAAAATAAGAGAACAGAAGGTATTTTTTATTAGTGTTTAAGGACATTCCCCTGAAATAACATTAGAAAGGATAACAAACATAGCTAGAGTGGGTTGGTTCAGTTAGGGATCGTTGTCAAAGTTGCATTGATGTTGCATACATGCATATTTTAGCTAAATATATGTGTTTGGTTTATATGCAGATTTAAATAAATAAACATTCAATCCACAGCTAACAAAGAGTGTACCGCTAATAGCTTCATATAAGTCAAGAAGGCACTTTTTCTGGCTGTTTCTATCCAGTTATTTAGAATAAAATGATATGTGCTGTACATGTGACAGTGATGGATGAGAGACTATTCTGGTATATACAGTACCCTCCACTAATATTGGCACCCTTGGTAAATAAGAGCAAAGGTGGCTGTGAAAATAAATTTGCATTGTTTCATTTTCATTAAAAAAAAAATCACAAAATTCTAACCTTTCATTTAAGTAAAACAATTCACTGAAGAAAGAAACATTAAAGATATTAAACATTAAAGACACAGAACTCATATTTTAGCTGGAAGCATCAGTTTGAAGTTAAAAATGTCTTCTTGATGGATTTGTTTCAACATGCAGCTTTTCACTTCACAAGATGTTAATTGATGGACTGGAGTCATGTGGATTACTTGTGATGTTTTTATTAGCTGTTTGGACTCTCATTCTGACGGCACTCGTTCACTGATGAGGATCCACTGGTGAGCAAGAGATGTAATGCTAAATTTCTTCAAATCGTCTCTGATAAAGAAACAAACACATACATCTTGGATGGCCTGAGGGTGAGTACATTTTCAGCCAATTTTAAATTTTTGGGTGAACTGTTCCTTTAAACTGAAAACTGACATAAAATACATCTAAAAGTAAGCATTAAGCTAGATTCTTGTTCATTTTCAGTAAATTTCATTTTGTTTCCAATTTGTCCTTCTTTTATTAAATTATGGGAATTGGGTCCGTGTATGTTTTGATTATTTCATTTCCTATTTGGAATGGAATAATGAGAAATGAAAAGACAGCTCATTTATTTGTTTAGTTTAATGGAAACTAATAAATAATTTATAACGAATAAATAAGCTGTCTTTTCATTTCTCGTTATTCCATCCCAAATAGGAAATTAAATTATCAAAAACCGTACATGGACTCAATTGAATTTGTTGATTTTAGACCCAATGGAACTGAATGAAGACCAACGGCATCGGATTCAAAAACCTCATCATTTCAAAAATGAAGATAAAAATGCAGTCATTTCAAAGACTGAAGAGAATTTCACACAAAAACAAGCTGGAAAATCTGGAGTCAAAGGATCTTTCACCTGCTCTGAGTGTGGAAAGAATTATGTGCATAAACCAGAACTTAACAGACACATGAGAATACACACTGGAGAAAAACTGTTCACATGCTCTCAGTGTGGAAAGAGTTTTATTAAGAAAGGAACCTTAAATGATCATATGAGAATTCACTCTGGAGAAAAACCGTTCACATGCACTGAGTGTGGACAGAGTTTCAATCAGAAAGGAAACCTAAATGTGCACATGAGACTTCATACTAAAGAAAAAATGTTCAAATGTGTTCAGTGTGGAAAGAGTTTTGTTCACAAAGGAAACTTTGATGTGCACATGAGGATTCACACCAGGGAGAAGCCGTTCACATGCCTCAAGTGTGGAAAAGGTTTCATTCACAAAGGGAACTTTAAAATGCATTTGAGAACTCACACTGGAGAAAAACCATTCATATGCGCTCACTGTGGAAAGAGTTTTGTTCGCAAAGGAAACTTTAAAGATCACATGAAAATTCACACTGGAGAAAAACCGTTCACCTGCACTCAGTGTGGAAAGGGTTTCACTCAGAAAGGAGGCTTGAATAGGCACCTAAAATTTCACTCTGGAGACAGACCATTTATATGTGTTCAGTGTGGAAAGAGTTTCACATCCAAAAGCTCTCTCAAAGATCATCTGCGCCGTCATTCTGGAGTGAAGTCATTCAGCTGTGATCAGTGTGATAAAACATTTGTTTTGGCATCAAATTTTAGATCACTCCTTACAGTTCATTCTGCTGTGAAGCCTCACTTTTGTTCTTTTTGTGGAAAGAGTTTTTCATAACTACAATCTTTAAAAAGCATCAGCATTTACATACTAGAGTGAGACCTTATATGTGCTTTGAGTTTAATTTGATCTAGTCTACAGACTAATATGAAAGACACCTCTGGGCAGTGATTCAAGTGAGCAAAGTTTCATGTTCAGATCCATCACTTACATTTAAATAGTTTGATATTCTCAGGGTTCATTTAGTTTTAGTGTCTGGATAAATATAGACAAATATTTGTGTTCTCACACTATTGACGCATTCTGTTTTGTAAAACATGAAATTGAGAATTCAATGTAAAATAATTCTCTATATATTGTATTGTTATATATTGTATTGACAACTCAAATCAATTAAATATTTACCATCTTATATTCTGCATAATTGGGTGCTTTTAAATAAACACTGACAAAAACTATACAAGTTTTAGGGCTGGATACGATATATATAACATTGATTTAAGTGATCACTCAGATTTAGACCTACCTATATTGTATTTATATAAAGCGTTCGCAGGCAGATTTGCTTTATGTATTTCTCAGGCACATATAATTGTCAGAAAACACGATTGCTGGCTGTATGTCAATATCCATGGATTAAGTGTCTTTGACAAGTTGTAAGGAAAACTATTGAGCCCAACCTTTAGTGTAATCGTTTGTTTTACTCGCGTTTTCGCAGTTTCCCCTATTAAATCCAGTCATGCAGCAGATTCTTTTGCCAGCTGAGGGAGCGTGTTCTGGCGGAAAAGTGACGTCAGTGCATACCCTCTATTGTAAATAGGTATTTATTGAATTATTTTATTTAGTGAGCCGCTACTGATCATCAGGTAGGATTATTTCATCAATCGCACCATCGAATGGAGAAAACAACAGTAGCCATAAAATTAATAGGCTAACTGAGTAATGAGAATGTTAATGTGTTTTAAGTCACCAATTTGTGTTCATTTCAACCACATTATGAGCTGGTTGAATCTGTTGTTCAAGAAACGAGTCAACTGATTCAAATTGCCTTGTGTATCAGATTGTGAGGACATTAATTTTATTTTTATTGGGAGAAATCTAAATCCCCTGTTGAAAAAGCTAGCATATACTGGTTAGGTATGTTTTGAAGCATGGAAGCTGGTTTATGCTGGTCCTTAGCTGGTTTAAACTGGTCATGAGCTGGAGCTAGTTGCTTAGAACCAGCACTTGACCAGCTTAAACCAGCTAAGGACCAGCATAAACCAGCTCAAACCAGCTTCCATGCTTTAAAACATACCTAACCAGCATATGCTGTTTTTTTTCAACAGTATCAGACAATTTGTACATGCATTAATCTAGCTCGGACCAAACTGCAGTGTTAAATTTTATGTCTGGCGAACTATTCCTTTGTCTTTATTTTGACAAAATATCTCGAAACCAAAAAAGTTTTCTCCATTTGTCTGGGAACTATTTTTGCTTTTTTAAAATCCTATGCAACAATTATATTAGTCCAGAACAGAAGGTATATCAAAGACAGTTTGAATTTTTACACGAACGCTATAGGCTTTGATTTTTTTTTTACACTAATTAGTTTTTTCCACAAGGTGGCAACACTGGGCCGAGCCGTTGTTTCACAGTCGGAAAAGAAACGGCGGAGACAGCAGGACAAGTACAACAAAAAAACTACAGAATGTCCGATTTGAAATGAACCATTGTACATTATGCACACTCATAAATGAACATGATTTAATCGTAGCACCCATTATGCATCTAATCAAATCAAGTAAACTTGGATTGCTTTGAATATTTTATATGAACACAATATACATTTGTAGTTTAAACATGATTTTAATATGTCAGTGTAACTTCTTTGCAACTAGTTGAATCAAAATGTTTGTATTGTGTTACTGTGGTAATGCACTTTAATTCCACAAAATTCTGCCTTGTTACATCAACTAGTTAATGTCTTGTTCATGTATGGAAATGGGTTTTTTTTAATGATTATCTTGTTGCTTCAATTAGATTTGAATTTAAATTGATTTATGCAAATAATTATGTCTTAAATTGATGTTAGATCCATTACCACCAATGCAACTAGGCTTGTGATATTTTTGGGAAATATTACCCAAAGCGCTACCATAGTGAGTACTTCATTATTAAAATGAAATGAATTTTTGTTAGCTGGTCCTCAACCCAAGCACAAGTGCAACACTTCACCACAATGGTAACCCCAAAACCATTAACATAACAGAAACTTTTAAATACCAACATAATAGAACAGTAACCATTAAAAAGACACTCCATTTTCTCATCTTGCTAAAAAATGCTTAAAATAACACTTTATTTCAACATTTACTCTCTCAGTTCAGCCCCTTTGCAAAGCATGATGGGAAGTAAAAGTCCTGTTTGATTAACTCCTGGTTGGGTTACTTGATTGAAACATGTTATTTCAATATGAAAACATCAAGTTAAGTCAAAGAGTAATCGTTTCAAGTCAATTTAACATGAATCAATCACATTTAAACCAGAAACCTGATACAATGGTGTTGAATCAAAATAAATTGTTTAAATAAAGTGAACAGCATCAAAAATCATTTTTTGAGTGCACGTAAAACTTAAGCTCAGTCTGACTGGTTGTTTACATGACTATTTGAGAAGGTTATGAATTGTGTTGAGCGATATTTTATGTGATAAATGAATGACACCTGGTAGGTGTAACACAATATGTGCAATCGAAGAATACATTATTTCAGAGACATACCATATAACAAAGACATTTTGAGTTTAGAAGTGTTTTTTAGCACAAAGCTCCCCAAATTCGGAATCAGTCTATGGTAAATATATAATCTATGATAAATATGTAAAAGCGACACAAAAAGCAGCTAGATTAGTAAAATGAGTTTTAAACTGAAATTATGAAATTGTTTCTAGACGATTATTTGAGCAAAGCACTTACACCTGGATTATTGAGAGTGATTGTGTGATGATCTGCGAAATGAGCAACAGCGACTACAATTCACACCTTCAGTCAGTGAAGCCGTTCCCACAGCCGTTCATGGAATATTCCCATCTTCCCACAGGAGAAGAACAAGCAAGCAGTATGAATTACTGCAGAAGAGACTACCGACTTGTAAAATGGAGTTTAAGGAAGAACCCTGCAGAATAAAAGATGAAGATACAGAGGAACAAATAGGTTGGTGTTTTCCTTCATTCTCTTTAATGACTGATGAGGAACATTAAGATGAAAACTGACATAAATCTAAAAGTACACTAGTAGACTCAATAGTAAACTAGGTTTGTGTATAATTGAAAATGAACTTTATTTTTTGTTTCTAGTTTGTCTTTTAATTAAATTATGGGAATTTAATATGTTGTTTTTAGACCCGATGGAAGTGAATGAAGACAAACAGCATCATTTCAAAAATGAAGATGGAAACATAATTTCACAGACTGAAAAGCATTTGACAGAAAAGTGCTGGTGAAAAAGATTATTTCACCTGCTGTGAGTGTGGAAAGAGTTTAACACATATAACAAAACTATAGAGACACATGAAATTTCTCACTGGAGAGAAGCCTTATACACGCACTCAGTGTGGAAAGAGTTTTACATCCAAAAGCTCTCTCAACTCTCATCTGCGTTCACACTCTGGAGTGAGATCATTCAGCTGTGATCTGTGTGATAAAACATGTTTTTGACCAAAACTTAAGAGAACACCTTAAACTTCATGCTGGTTTGAAGCCTCATGTTTGCTCTTTTCACTACTGAAAATTTTACAAGTTCACTAGACCATTCATACTGGTGTGAGACCTTATTTTGTGCCTCTCTGTGATGGTACCACAAGCCTTCGCTCATTTAGTGATCGCAGGCTTCTGGTATTCCTTTGTCTCTAATTTACACACATTCACACGTTTAATCGATGTCTGATTACAGCAATATTCTTTCAGCTCCTCTCTGAACTGAATTGAAGAATTGGTAGTTTAACAGTGCTGGAAATATAGAGCTCATTTCTGATAATAACACCACTTTTGAGAAGATAAATTCATTATTTGTTTGTCATTATTTAGAGAGTGTGTCTCTCAGGTAAAACATTCTGGGAACAATTAACCTAACATTGTATTATAACCATTTCAAGTTTTGTTAATATTGTTATATTAAACTTCATGTTAAACTTTAAACTATATGTTATTTTATAAACTGTGCAAACTGAGTATATTTCTGTCATTGCGTGCATTATGTATGCTTGTGGATTTAAATATTGTGAACATTTGTTATTAGTTTTTGGCTCTTATTTTTTTTTCTATTTTTCATTTAAACTGTTAACCTTAACTACTCACGAGGATGCCGATGCTGAAGCTTCTTTGTTTAAATTAGCTCAAATTTACTGTTACATGTAATGTAATTACCTTGACAAACTATACATCATTAAAAAGATCTAAGACTCAAGCTTCAATTTTTAACCTCTGTTTTACTCTTAATATCATATAGTGACTGTAATTTTGTTAATGCGTCAGGAGTTATGAATATGAAAAACGGAATGGTAACTTTTCTTTGAAATATGAGTGTCAGCCACATTCACTGAGAAAAAAAACTCCTGTAAGATCGTCATGAAAACGCTTCACAAAACAACATCCCTCAGGGCTTTTAGCTCAAAAGCACAATTGGAGAAATACTGATGAATTATCATATGTTTATGTCAAATTTCTATACAGAGGAGTAATATTTATTAATTTTTTTACCCAAAATGTGCCACTGTAATCATTATGAGCACTGGATACTCTGATGTACTGTGTTTTCAATTCATACTTGGCGCCTGAGGGCGCTCTGTGCACATTATGCCCACAAATGGCATTGATGAAGAACAGGCATACCATGTGACATTCCAGGAACTAACAGAGGCTTCCAGAGATCGCTATAACATGCAGATAGACACTTTTGAAGACAATAAATACACGATTGCGACAATATATGGTTTATCTGTGTTCTTCATGCCATGTCGGGTATTTTCATAATAATAGATTATATTTATAATGCAATGCTAATCGAGATAGCTTTTCTCATTGTGCAGAATACCATAAAATAATTTATTTTTGGTCTGATGTTTTCATACGAAGCCATCACATCACAGAAAGTTATTTAAAACACTCGACTTGTGATATTAATAGTAAGTTTGGAGCAAAAACTTGTCATAAATTGTCATGTATTGATGGTAATTTTGAAATGTAAAGCTCACTGAAATGTTTCTTTTTTCATGAAGGGCATTGGATACAGTTTAAAAGAAGGTGAAGCGATAAGTTTGATGAAAGAAATGAAGGATTAAATCTGCTTGAATAGAACATCGTCAGTAATTATAATAGAGACAAAAGAAAAAAATAATTAGAGCCATAACTAGGCTGGAGATGTGCGAATGTGTGAAGGGCAGACTGAAACTGAATGGGGCAGTTAGCGCCACAAAACAATAGAGACAATACACTGAATGGACGCTTAGAAAATGTCAAACATCAGTTAGCATTTTACAATCTTCTCAAAATAAAATCACATGACATGGTCTTGAAAAACATTTAATAAAACTCAGAGATTTAGACTTGTCATCTTCAGATTTGAAATATAACATGATCAGGCATGTGGCTTTAGCTGCAGTGCATTTCTAGATTACAACAAGGCCAACTTCAATTTTATTTTCATAAAGATATTTCATAAAAAGAAATTTCTGGTAACTTTACAAAACTTTGAAACTATAACTTTTTTTTCATTATGACAATAATTAATTATGACTTTACGATAAACTGCAAAGTTTCTGCTTTTAAATTAGACCATACTTATGTTTTTAGTGCAAGTCAATTCATGGAATTTTTTCTAAATGACTATTTGAGCAAACATTTGCACCTGAATAATCCAGAGTGATTGTAAGTGTGATGATCATCTGCTAAATGATCAACAACGACCACAATTCACACCTTCAGTCAGTGAAGCCGCTCCCACAGCCGTTTGTATTTGTATTTGTATTATTTGCTAGTTTTATTTGTATGTATAAAAAGTTAGCTAAATAACACATTGCAACTAGCTTGCATTACAAACTATCGTGAACACTTATGAAAATTAAGCATGGTTTTATTAAAGTAAAACTGTGGTAACTATGATTTTTTTTTTTTTTTGTCAGATTGATACTATTTGTATAACAATAGTTTTACTACAAATACCATAAACTATAGTGTAGCAAAACCATGGCTTCATGAACTGTATCTGTTTAAGTTTGGGTATGTCATTTCTTGGGATTTTTTTCAAAAGCAGGGGTGCTGGCTAACAGGTTAAACTTAAAAGATGTGATTTTGTTTGTTTCATAAATTGTGTCCTGCTTTCTCAAAAAAAAAAAAAAAAAAAAAAGTCAATTCATGGAATTCTTTCTAAATGACTATTTGAGCAAACATTTGCACCTGAATAATCCAGAGTGATTGTAAGCATGATGATCATCTGCTAAATGATCAACAACGACCACAATTCACACCTTCAGTCAGTGAAGCCGCTCCCACAGCCGTTCATGAGAGTTTAAATGCTGGGGAATATTCCCATCTTCCCACAGGAGAAGAAGCAGCAAGCAGGAGGAGTTACTCTAGGAGAAACTACTGACATACTATTGTAAAGATGGAGTTTGAGGAAGAAACCTGCAGAATGAGAGATGAAGATACAGAGGAACAAATAGGTTGGTGTTTTCCTTCATTCTCTTTAAACATTACTACAGAACATTAAGATGAAAACTGACATATAAGAAAATCTATCTAAAACTAGATACTAGTAGACTCAGTAGTAAACTAGATTTGTGCTAAACTAAGAATGAACTTTATTTTTTGATTCTCATTTGTCCTTCTTTGATTGAATTGTGGGAATTTAATGTTGATTTTAGACCTGATGGAAGTGAACGAAGACAAGCAGCATACATTTCAAAAACATCATTTCACAAATGAAGATGGAAATGCAGTAGTTTTACAGACTGAAAAGAATTTCAAACAAAAACGAGCTGGAAAAACTGGAGTCAAAGGATCTTTCACCTGCTCTGAGTGTGGAACGAGTTTCAGACAGAAAGGAAACCTTACTGTGCACATGAAATCTCACACTGGAGAAAAACGATTCACATGCACTCAGTGCGGAGAAAGTTTCGTACATAAATCAAAGCTCAAAAGACACACAAGAATTCACACTGGAGAGAGGCCTTATACATGCTCTCAGTGTGGGAACAGTTTCATTTACAAAGGACAACTAAAGGATCACATGAGAATTCACACTGGAGAAAAACCGTTCACATGCACTCAGTGTGGAAAGAGTTTCAGTTGCAAAAGAGTTCTCAACAAACATCTGCGCCGTCACTCTGGAGTGAGATCATTCAGCTGTGATCAGTGTGATAAAACTTTTGTTTTTCCATCATGCTTAAGAACACACCTGAAAGTTCATGCTGCTGTGAAGCCTCACTTTTGTTCCTTTTGTGGAAAGAGTTTTACACTACTGAATACTTTAAAAGTGCATGAGAGTACTCATACTGGTGTGAGACCTTATACGTGCTTTGACTGTGGGAAGAGCTGTAGTACAATGAGCAACTTGAAGTCACACCAGAGAATTCATACTAGAGAGAAACCATACAAGTGCTCACACTGTGGAAAGAGTTTCACTCAGTTAGGAAACATGAAAACACATGAGAGAATTCATACTGGAGAGAAGCATCAGTGCTCATGTGGGAAGAGTTTCACTCACTTATCTAATTTACATGTTCATAAGAAAAAGCATTGCCCAAAGGTGTCTAAGTGAGCAAAGTTTCACATTCAGATCCATGACTTACAAGTAAATAATTTGATATTCAGATTAAGCAAAAGTTGGAATTGTGAGTCAATGGCAACAATAGCCGTTATCCATATCACAAAAACTTGTTTTTTAGTCAAGTCATCTTCATTTATATAGCGCTTTTCACAATACACATTGTTTCAAAGCAGCTTCACAGTGACAATAGGAAAATTCTTATCAAGCTAAAGTTGGTTTTTGATTGAATCACTTCTGTTGTAAAAATTGTTAATCATTACTTTAGGGGCCGCTTAAATGACACCTTTCCTACTGAAAACTGAATACCTTTAATGCATTCTTGCCGTTCATTTACGTGTTTAGTCTATAGGTTTGTGTGTTTAATAGTCTCTCTGTTTAGAGGTGATGCATTGAGAACATACTGAAGACTTTTTTGCATTGGAATCACTGAGACTCTGCCCATTGTGTGCATTATATAAGTGTCCGAAAGCCCCAAATATCCTTTCTAACTGATATAGGCCTGTTATACTGCAAATTACACTATATGCCAATGGCTGTACAAGACAAGCCCAGACTTACAGCAGGTGAACGGTGTTTATAGGAGGAGAGTCTGTTAGAGTCAGTTATTATGTTCTGGAGTTCTGCATGTTTGTTCCTCTGAGTGATTGATTACAAAGTCATTTAACTATCTTTGCAGGGAAACAGCTCATTATATACAAATCTTGTTTATGCTATTGAATTCTTGTGGTTATACCTATATATTCTGACAAATAATTTTGTAAAAATGCAATAGAAATTAAATCGTCAAGTTTTAAATTGATTTTGTGTACTGTCTTGATCCTTGCATGTTTTTCTAAAGTTATGACAATAGTTTGGCAGTTCCTCAGATGCTCCTCTAGATGTCACCATTTGTTTTCATTTCAATCACGTGAAATTGTGAATCTGTAAGGTCCGCCCACTGGTCCAAGGACGGCAGCCAATAGACCTTTATCACAGCGGAATTGATTAGCGGAAGTGCTCGCTGAAGCAGTGTATCATTCTTCCGGTTATGTATATTTTCAATGTGCTGTTAATAGTTGATTAGATGCCTCTTAAAATGACCATCCGCAGGATGATTTCAAAATCCGGACATTTTCAGAGACAGGAGAAGAGATATTCTGATGATTAATGTGTACAGGATTTTCCAAACTCAAAGGAACTTTTAGTTTTTTAATCCAACATAAGCCGTGGCTCATAAACATACGTGATTATTTCCCCACATGGTGTCAGTGCTCATCTAGTGATCGCGACGCTGCAGTGTGCGTGAGAGCTGATGAATAAGATCAAAATGAACATATTTATTTGTATTAAATATTTTAGTCATTATTCTGTGTCATTTTTCATTGACAATCATTTCACGCAATTTTATGCCAAAATTCTTGCTATTCAAATCAATCACGCTGATTAAGATTAATTAAATGTTTAGCATAGTTAAATTTCTTTATGGCAGTTACTGCGCATTTATTCATCAATTTTAATACTGCTCTTACGAAAATGAACCATGTTTTTACTACAAAAAAAAAAAAATGGTTATTGTAGTTAAACCATGGTAACCACAAATCGCTAGTTTAACCATGGTATTTGTAGTAAAACTGTAATACAGATGGTAATCAATCAGTGAAAAAAACATGGTTACTACATTTTTACTATAATGAAACCATGGTTAATTTTCATAAGAGTGTTTATCAGTCAAATTAATTTAAAAATGTAAATTCAACAGGTATGAAATATGATCAGTAAGAGAAAAACACTTAACGAGAAGACGAGCAATGGACTGTGACAGGTTAGTTAGTAAATAAATTTATTATTCAGAATGCACATTTGGAAGGGAAATATATTTAAGTAGGTAAAACATAAGTATGGTGTTCATTTTAGGACATCCTCAGACCTCAGTCATACAAGGAAAAGGCGTCATGCCTCAGACTTAAAGGCTTCAGACACTGGACAAAACAGCATCGCGCCTCAGACTGAAAGGCTTCAGGTCTCAGGAAAAACGATCGACGTCAGGTGTCAGGTCTCATACAGTTAGGCATCGGACAAAACAGCCTCAGAAAAGGCATCAGACAAAACAGACTCGGACAAAAAGGCATCAGACATAAAGGCATCAAATGAAACGGACTTAGAAGGAAGTGAATTGCCCTGCCTCAATGTGACGTCACATGCATGCAGTTTTCTAACTGTTAAATGTTACACTACGTTGTATAAAACATATCGAATTGTTTTGTAAATTTGTATTATTTGCTAGTTTTATTTGTATGTATAAAAAGTTAGCTAAATAACACATTGCAACTAGCTTGCATTACAAACTATCGTGAACACTTATGAAAATTAAGCATGGTTTTATTAAAGTAAAACTGTGGTAACTATGATTTTTTTTTTTTTTTGTCAGATTGATACTATTTGTATAACAATAGTTTTACTACAAATACCATAAACTATAGTGTAGCAAAACCATGGCTTCATGAACTGTATCTGTTTAAGTTTGGGTATGTCATTTCTTGGGATTTTTTTCAAAAGCAGGGGTGCTGGCTAACAGGTTAAACTTAAAAGATGTGATTTTGTTTGTTTCATAAATTGTGTCCCGCTTTCTCAAAAAAAAAAGTCAATTCATGGAATTTTTTCTAAATGACTATTTGAGCAAACATTTGCACCTGAATAATCCAGAGTGATTGTAAGTGTGATGATCACCTGCTAAATGATCAACAACGACCACAATTCACACCTTCAGTCAGTGAAGCCGCTCCCACAGCCATTCATGAGAGTTTAAATGCTGGGGAATATTCCCATCTTCCCACAGGAGAAGAAGCAGCAACCAGGAGGAATTACTCCAGGAGAAACTACTGACATACTATTGTAAAGATGGAGTTTGAGGAAGAAACCTGCAGAATGAGAGATGAAGATACAGAGGAACAAATAGGTTGGTGTTTTCCTTCATTCTCTTTAAAGATTACTACAGAACATTAAGATGAAAACTGACATATAACAAAATCTATCTAAAACTAGATACTAGTAGACTCAGTAGTAAACTAGATTTGTGCTAAACTAAGAATGAACTTTATTTTTTGTTTCTCATTTGTCCTTCTTTGATTGAATTATGGGAATTTCATGTTGATTTTAGACCTGATGGAAGTGAATGAAGACAAACAGCATACATTTCAAAAACATCATTTCACAAATGAAGATGGAAATGCAGTAGTTTTACAGACTGAAAAGAATTTCAAACAAAAACGAGCTGGAAAAACTGGAGTCAAAGGATCTTTCACCTGCTCTGAGTGTGGAACGAGTTTCAGACAGAAAGGAAACCTTACTGTGCACATGAAATCTCACACTGGAGAAAAACGATTCACATGCACTCAGTGCGGAGAAAGTTTCGTACATAAATCAAAGCTCAAAAGACACACAAGAATTCACACTGGAGAGAGGCCTTATACATGCTCTCAGTGTGGGAACAGTTTCATTTACAAAGGACAACTAAAGGATCACATGAGAATTCACACTGGAGAAAAACCGTTCACATGCACTCAGTGTGGAAAGAGTTTCAGTTGCAAAAGAGTTCTCAACAAACATCTGCGCCGTCACTCTGGAGTGAGATCATTCAGCTGTGATCAGTGTGATAAAACTTTTGTTTTTCCATCATGCTTAAGAACACACCTGAAAGTTCATGCTGCTGTGAAGCCTCACTTTTGTTCCTTTTGTGGAAAGAGTTTTACACTACTGAATACTTTAAAAGTGCATGAGAGTACTCATACTGGTGTGAGACCTTATACGTGCTTTGACTGTGGGATGAGCTGTAGTACAATGAGCAACTTGAAGTCACACCAGAGAATTCATACTAGAGAGAAACCATACAAGTGCTCACACTGTGGAAAGAGTTTCACTCAGTTAGGAAACATGAAAACACATGAGAGAATTCATACTGGAGAGAAGCATCAGTGCTCTTCATGTGGGAAGAGTTTCACTCACTTATCTAATTTACATGTTCATAAGAAAAAGCATTGCCCAAAGGTGTCTAAGTGAGCAAAGTTTCACATTCAGATCCATGACTTACAAGTAAATAATTTGATATTCAGATTAAGCAAAAGTTGGAATTGTGAGTCAATGGCAACAATAGCCGTTATCCATATCACAAAAACTTGTTTTTTAGTCATCTTCATTTATATAGCGCTTTTCACAATACACATTGTTTCAAAGCAGCTTCACAGTGACAATAGGAAAATTCTTATCAAGCTAAAGTTGGTTTTTGATTGAATCACTTCTGTTGTAAAAATTGTTAATCATTACTTTTAAATGACACCTTTCCTACTGAAAACTGAATACCTTTAATGCATTCTTGCCGTTCATTTACGTGTTTAGTCTATAGGTTTGTGTGTTTAATAGTCTCTCTGTTTAGAGGTGATGCATTGAGAACATACTGAAGACTTTTTTGCATTGGAATCACTGAGACTCTGCCCATTGTGTGCATTATATAAGTGTCCGAAAGCCCCAAATATCCTTTCTAACTGATATAGGCCTGTTATACTGCAAATTACACTATATGCCAATGGCTGTACAAGACAAGCCCAGACTTACAGCAGGTGAACGGTGTTTATAGGAGGAGAGTCTGTTAGAGTCAGTTATTATGTTCTGGAGTTCTGCATGTTTGTTCCTGTGAGTGATTGATTACAAAGTCATTTAACTATCTTTGCAGGGAAACAGCTCATTATATACTAATCTTGTTTATGCTATTGAATTCTTGTGGTTATACCTATATATTTTGACAAATAATTTTGTAAAAATGCAATAGAAATTAAATCGTCAAGTTTTAAATTGATTTTGTGTACTGTCTTGATCCTTGCATGTTTTTCTAAAGTTATGACAATAGTTTGGCAGTTCCTCGGATGCTCCTCTAGATGTCACCATTTGTTTTCATTTCAATCACGTGAAATTGTGAATTTGTAAGGTCCGCCCACTGGTCCAAGGACGGCAGCCAATAGACCTTTATCACAGCGGAATTGATTAGTGGAAGTGCTCGCTGAAGCAGTGTATCGATTCTTCCGGTTATGTATATTTTCATGTGCTGTTAATAGTTGATTAGATGCCTCTTAAAATGACCATCCGCAGGATGATTTCAAAATCCGGACATTTTCAGAGACAGGAGAAGAGATATTCTGATGATTAATGTGTACAGGATTTTCCAAACTCAAAGGAACTTTTAGTTTTTTAATCCAACATAAGCCGTGGCTCATAAACATACGTGATTATTTCCCCACATGGTGTCAGTGCTCATCTAGTGATCGCGACGCTGCAGTGTGCGTGAGAGCTGATGAATAAGATCAAAATGAACATATTTATTTGTATTAAATATTTTAGTCATTATTCTGTGTCATTTTTCATTGACAATCATTTCACGCAATTTTATGCCAAAATTCTTGCTATTCAAATCAATCACGCTGATTAAGATTAATTAAATGTTTAGCATAGTTAAATTTCTTTATGGCAGTTACCGCGCATTTATTCATCAATTTTAATACTGCTCTTACGAAAATGAACCATGTTTTTACTACAAATAAAAAAAATTTAAAAAATGGTTATTGTAGTTAAACCATGGTAACCACAAATCGCTAGTTTAACCATGGTATTTGTAGTAAAACTGTAATACAGATGGTAATCAATCAGTGAAAAAAACATGGTTACTACATTTTTACTATAATGAAACCATGGTTAATTTTCATAAGGGTGTTTATCAGTCAAATGAATTTAAAAATGTAAATTTAACAGGTATGAAATATGATCAGTAAGAGAAAAACACTTAACGAGAAGACGAGCAATGGACTGTGACAGGTTAGTTAGTAAATAAATTTATTATTCAAAATGCACATTTGGAAGGGAAATATATTTAAGTAGGTAAAACATAATTATGGTGTTCATTTTAGGACATCCTCAGACCTCAGTCATACAAGGAAAAGGCCTCAGACTTAAAGGCTTCAGACACTGGACAAAACAGCATCGCGCCTCAGACTGAAAGGCTTCAGGTCTCAGGAAAAACGATCGACGTCAGGTGTCAGGTCTCATACAGTTAGGCATCGGACAAAACAGCCTCAGAAAAGGCATCAGACAAAACAGACTCGGACAAAAAGGCATCAGACATAAAGGCATCAAATGAAACGGACTTAGAAGGAAGTGAATTGCCCTGCCTCAATGTGACGTCACATGCATGCAGTTTTCTAACTGTTAAATGTTACACTACGTTGTATAAAACATATCGAATTGTTTTGTAAATTTGTATTATTTGCTAGTTTTATTTGTATGTATAAAAAGTTAGCTAAATAACACATTGCAACTAGCTTACATTGCAAACTATCGTGAACACTTATGAAAATGAACCATGGTTTTATTATAGTAAAATTGTGGTAACTATGATTTTTTTTTTTTTGTCAGATTGATACTATTTGTATAACAATAGTTTTACTACAAATACCATAAACTATAGTGTAGCAAAACCATGGTTAATTTGTGGTTACCATTGTTAACTACAATAACTGTTGGGGATTGCCCCACTGAAAGCTGGTGTATATGTTATTGACCGCTACTGAACTCTGGTCAGGGAGTCGGAGTCATCAGATAGAGTTTAGTTGTTTATTGCACAAGAGTGACCATATACACATAGAAGTGTACTTGAGGTAGTTTTCTGAAATAAATAAAGTAACAGAAATAAATACTCATTTTCTAAATATAATCAACAACTTAACAGATTACAAACTCAATGATAAACAACCTTACATAATGAACTGATATATAAATATGACCAAGAAATATATCAGCATGAGTCAGCAATTTTAAACTGCGTAGTGTAATAAAGATTACAAAACCCACAAAATATGAATTATATAGGGAAATGAGACTGTATTATTAATACAGGCAGTAATAATGGCGACCACAGAATGATATTATCTTACTGAGAAATGTTACACTTTAAGCGAATAAGTTTAGTAAACATTAACAATACTAGCCGGACAAATCCGCTCGTTAAACAGGATCAAATTACACTCAGAAAGATCGCGAAGCATAAAGGACATAATGAACACTGTAAGCTAATGCTACTGCAATACAGTGTAACAATCTGCACTAACAACAATATACATTGAATTAAAACTTACTTGTCATTAACTTTCTCTTGCACATAAACGCTGCACTTTAGTGAGAGCATGCGATCTGACTGCTCTGCTGAAGTGATAGTGAATAGGCAGCTACGCTAAGCTCGTACACGCAGAAAACATTGCACTTACGTAAATCATAACTTAAAACGTCACACACAGCAAACTTTAAACTTAAAAGGAGAGAATTCACAACAATAACCATGTTTTTTGTTTTATTTGTAGTAAAACCATGGTTAATTTTCATAAGGGAAGTAAAAAATCTTTCGAGCTATTAGACTGCGTTGTTATAAGCACAGATACTTTGTGTACAGAGATTACCAAGGAAACGGCTTTATTTCTGCTGTTCCAGCACCACCTACTGTCAAAGAGTCTATTAGATTTTAATTCAGATAATTGCTGTTTTTCTGCAGACCAATGTGAAAATCGCCATGTTCTTTTCTGTATAGACCCTAACCAGTCTAATATTTAATTAAAGCTGTAAGAATAAAATATCATCGGGTAGCCTATAGCTGTCACAGTCACCGTCTGTCTCACCTTCCCCGGACTACATTTCCCAGCATCCCTCCTGATCCACACCTGCTCATCGTCACATTACATGGATTCCCTGCACCTGCACATCCTCATCAGCACTTCCTATAAAGACTCACTTCTCCTGCACTCCCTTGTCTAGTCTTGTATGTTGTGTTGCTGGCTGATCTGTATTTACCTGTTGGATTCTCAAGTAAAGGCTTTTTGTTGTATATCTTCTTCGTCTTGTGTTTATACACCACCTGTACGTTACAATAGCTTACCGGTTTGTCCAGTGACTGAAGCCTTTTAGTCTGAGGCATGACGCCTTTTCGTTGTATGGCTGAGGTCTGAGGATGTCCTAAAATGTACACCGTACTAGTGAATAACTGGTCAGTAACGGCCGGTATAGCCTATATAACATTGGATTATTTCAAGTCTGATTCGGACATGACAAAAGTAATTTAGTACTCAAGATTCCATTTATGATTCACCAAAAATAATTATCTTTAGAATCATTTGGATTTAAATTTATCCTAATAAATAGGCCTAATTAAACCAATGTAGGCCTAATCACAGTCTGAAAAACGCAGCAGATTTTGAGCAGAAAAATAGAGAAAGCTTTCATGGCTTCTGAGATGTGTCAAAGTAAAAAATAAAATTAATATCTTGACAATCTGATAAACAGTGAATTTAATCAGTTGATTGGTTTCATAAATCACGGACTCAAAATATGTCACGTGGTTGAAATGAAAGCAAATGGCGCCATCTAGAGGAACATCTGTGGCGCTGCCAAACTATTGCCAAATAGAGAAGCTTATGCAAGTTATTCAGAGAATTGAGACAACAAAAAATCAGCTTAAAACATGACGAGTTCCATTTTATACGTTTTTTTTAAACAAAATTTTTTGTCAAAATACAAGGTTGACTGTAAGAACTTAAATAATATCAAACCTTATTTCATAACTACTAGATAGCAGTTGTAAAACAAGTATGTCACTGCTGAATTGCCACAGACACAGAACACATTCACTTTTCCTTTTTACAAGGGTAATAACTTTTGAGTCCAGTTTTCCACCTCGTTTTGTGTAAAATTATTTTCAGTCTGTGAAACGACAGCATTTCCATCATCTGTGAAAAGAGGTTTTTGAAGAATATGCCTTTTGTCTTCCATCAGATCTGAAATCAGCATATTAAATTCTCATTATTCATTTAAAGGACACATGTGCAACAAAAAGGATTGCAAATGAGCCTTAATTTACCAAAAAAAATTTATAGTGTAGATGTATATATGTCAGTTTTCATTTTAATGTTCCTCAGCAGTGAATTAATGAAAACACCTATTTGTTCCTCTGTATATTCATCTCTCATTCCACAGAGAGAAGCTGAAAGAATATTAATGAAGGTTGATTGCTGTAATCAGAGATTGATTAAATGTGTGGAAAGTAGAGACAAACGAATAGTTTGCAATTCAGAGATTTAAATTTGTTTAGGGGGCAGTTGTGGCTAATGATTAGAGAGTCAGACTTGTAACCCGAAGGTCGCAGGTTTAAGTCTTAGTACTGGTAGGAAATGTAGGTCCCACAACTGAGATGCCCTTGAGCCATGCACCAAACCCTGCTGCAGCAAAAATGGATGCCCACTGCTCTGGGTGTGTGTGTTCACTACTGTGTGTGTGCACTTGGATGGGCAGAGCACAAATTCTGAGTATGAAACACCATACTTGGCCACACATCACGTCACTTTCACTTTCACTAACTGAAAGACTCCTGTTATATGTGTCACTTAAGACTGTTTGTCATTTACAGCAGTACAATTAAATGATGTTAAATAAAACAAGAAAAAAACTTTTATGTCTAAAATAAATGATTCAGTTGTTGGTGCGTCATACATTGTGTTCGCCAGGTTTTATTTATTCATTATATAGGGGAATTACAGTTAGACCCCATAAAGAGACCAAAATGCTCAATGAAGACCAGGAGTCAAAAGTTTCAACAAGTTAAAAGAGAGTTTATTGAAGACAAAGTTCTGCACACTTCCATGGGCCATAGAAATGAGAAAGAGGATCTTGCCTTGAACTAACTTAGGATACAGAAACACTTATAGTCATAATGGATAATCAGCTGACATCATTTCTGCAGGTTCTGACAGGTTCCTTTGAAAATGTCACATACATCTCATAATTACGAACAATCCCTGCAAACACAATTTGGTAAAACGCAGACAATATATTTTCACTTCAAGGCTGAGTTTTGTCAGAACTTCACTGGAACAGAAAATCCATACAGGACACATTTCCTGCCAAAACATCCTTTTTTGTCAAATTATCAAACTTCACTACTAATTTTATCAAATTACCCTGTTAGACTGAATCACTCTATGGAAACAAGCTTTTGCTTAATCTGAATGTCATATTATTTATTTACTCGTGAGTGATGGATCTGAACATTAACTTTTGCTCAGTGAGGCAACTTCAGGCAATGCTTTTTCTTATGAGTCTGTAGATTAGATATATGGGTGAAACTCTTCCCACATGAAGAGCACTTGTACGGTTTCTCCCCAGTATGAATTCTCTGGTGTGATTTTAAGGCACTGGATGTAATGAAGGTCTTCCCACAGTCAAAGCACATATAAGGTTTCACACCAGTATGAATTCTCTCATGCTGTTTTAAATTCTGCAGTCGTAAAAAACTCTTTCCACAAAAAGAACAAAAGTGAGGCTTCACACCAGCATGGATTTTAAGGTGTTTTTTAAAGCTTGATTCAAAAACAAATGTTTTATCACACTGATCACAGCTGAATGACTTCACTCCAGAGTGAGAGCGCAGATGCTCTTTGAGAGTGTTTTTCTGAGTGAAACTCTTTCCACACTGAGTGCATGTGAACGTTTTTTCTCCAGTGTGAATTTTCTGGTGTTGTTTTAAGTGACTGGATGTAGTGAAGGTCTTCCCACAGTCAAAGCACATATAAGGTTTCACACCAGTATGAATTCTCTCATGCTGTTTTAAACTCTGCAGTCGTAAAAAACTCTTTCCACAAAAAGAACAAAAGTGAGGCTTCACACCAGCATGGATTTTAAGATGTTTTTTAAAGCTTGATTCAAAAACAAATGTTTTATCACACTGATCACAGCTGAATGACTTCACTCCAGAGTGAGAGCGCAGATGCTCTTTGAGAGTGTTTTTTTGAGTGAAACTCTTTCCACACTGAGTGCATGTGAACGTTTTTTCTCCAGTGTGAATTTTCTGGTGTTGTTTTAATGCACTGGATGTAGAGTAAGTCTTCCCACACTCAAAGCACATATAAGGTCTCACACCAGTATGAATTCTCTCATGCTGTTTTAAATTCTGCAGTCGTAAAAAACTCTTTCCACAAAAAGAACAAAAGTGAGGCTTCACACCAGCATGGATTTTAAGGTGTTTTTTAAAGCTTGATTCAAAAACAAATGTTTTATCACACTGATCACAGCTGAATGACTTTAATCCAGAGTGAGAGCGCAGATGCTCATTGAGAATGTTTTTCTGAGCGAAACTCTTTCCACACTGAGTGCATGTGAACGTTTTTTCTCCAGTGTGAATTCTCATGTGCACATTTAAGTTTGCTTTACATATGAAACTCTTTCCACACTGAGTGCATGTGAACGGTTTTTCTCCAGTGTGAATTCTCATGTGCACATTAAGGTTTCCTTTCTGTGTGAAACTCTTTCCACACTCAAAGCAGGTGACAGATCCTTTGATTCCAGTTTTTTCAGCTTGTTTCTGTGTGAAATTCTTTTCAGTCTGTGAAACGACTGTATTTCCATCTTCATTTTCTATCTTCTTTTGAGACTGATGCCTTTTGTCTTCATTCACTTCCATTGGGTCTAAAAAATTAGATACTAAATAAAATTCAGGAAGCCCCAAATTATCAAACTTTTCATCTTAATGTTAACTTCTTATTCTTAACCTCATCAGTCATTAAAGAGAATGAAGGAAAACACCAACCTCTTTGTTCCTCTGTATCTTCATCTCTCATTCTGCAGGGTTCTTCCTCAAACTCCATCTTTACAATAGTATGTCAGTAGTTTCTCCTGGAGTAATTCCTCCTGCTTGCTGCTTCTTCTCCTGTGGGAAGATGGGAATATTCCCCAGCATTTAAACTCTCATGAACGGCTGTGGGAGCGGCTTCACTGACTGAAGGTGTGAATTGTGGTCGCTGTTGATCATTTAGCAGATGATCATCACACTTACAATCACTCTGGATTATTCAGGTGCAAATGTTTGCTCAAATAGTCGTTTAGAAACAATTCAATTATTTGAGTTTTAACTAACTTTAACTTCTAACTTATCTCGCTGACTTTTGTGTTGCTCTTACATGAGATATGGTTTATCATAGATTGATTAAATTAAAGATGTGAGATTTTTTTTTTTTTTGCAAAAGAATGTCCTTCAGGCTCTTTAAATGACAAACATCAAATGAGTGTTGAGTTCACCTAACTGTTATTTCTTTATGGTATTTTAGTCTTTTTCTTCTCAAAAGTGGTGTGATTATCAGAAATTAGCTCTATATTTCCAGTACTGTAAAACTATCAATTCTTCAATTCAGTTCAGAGAGAAGATGAAAGAATATTGGGTTGATTGCTGTAATCAGACATCGATTGAATGTGTGCAAAGAGACAAAGTTATAGTTAAATAACATTACACATGTATTTCTAAAACTATAGCATTTATTTATTTAACCTTCATTTAACCAGGCAAGTCATTAAGAACAGGTTCTTATTTTCAGAACACCTTTATGCGCATTTCTATATACCACATCACCATAGTCAAACAAGGGTAAAACAGTGGTTTCAACAAGATATTTCTTGACTGATTTTTGAGTTACGTGCTTATTGTAAATAGGCATTTATTGAATTATTTTGTTTAGTGAGCCACTACTCATCGGATTATTTCATCAATTGCACTGTTGAATGGAGAAAATGACAGTATTCCGAAACCAAAAAAAGTTTTCTTCATTTGTCTAGGAACTATTTTTGCATTTTTGTTTTAATCCTACTTGTTCCATTAATTTGACGGCAAGAGAATATTCAAATCAACAATATCAGCAACTTTTTTTTTTGGCACTAATTAGTTTGTCCACAAGGTGGCAACAGTGGCCCGAGCCGTTGTTTCACAGTCGCAAAAGGGAAGACAGCAGGACAAAAACAACAAAAAACTACAGAAATAAAACGACAAAACTCGCTCGCGAGTACATAGAAATATTTGGTGAATAAAACCATTAATCAGATTCAGAGTTTGAATCATAAATGATTACTTCATCATGTCTGATTTGAACTGAACCATTGTTCATTAGGCACGAAAATCTTAAGCTTGTACTGACTGGTTGTTTACGACGATTTGAGAAGGTTATAAATTGTGTTGAGCGATATTTTAGGTGATGAATGAATGACACATAGGTGTAACACAATGTGGAATCGAAGAATACATTATTTCAGACATACCAAAAACAAATTTTGAGTTCAAAAGTGTTTTTTTAGCACAAATTCCCAAATTCGGAATCAGTCTATGATAAATGTATAATTTATGATATATATATGTAAAAGCAACACAAAAAGCAGCTAGATTAGTAAAATGAACAAAACATTTACACCTGGATAATTGGGAGTGATTGTACATGTGATGATCATCTGCTAATTAAGCAACAGCGACCTCAATTCACACCTTCAGTCAGTGAAGCCGCTCCCACAGCCGTTCATGGAATATTCCCATCTTCCCACAGGACGAGAAGCAAGCAGGAGGAATTACTGCAGAAGAAACTACTGACTTCTAAAATGGAGTTTAAGGAAGAGCCCTGCAGAATAAAAGATGAAGATATGGAGGAACAAATAGGTTGGTGTTTTCCTTCATTCTCTTTAATGACTGACGAGGAACATTAAGATGAAAACTGACATATTAAAATACATCTAAATCTAGATAATAGTAGACTCAATAGTAAACTAGGATTGTGCATAATTGAAAATGAACTTTTTGTTTAATTAAAATATGGGAATTTTATGTTATTTTTAGACCCGATGGAAGTGAATGAAGACAAACAGCATCATTTCAAAAATGAAGATGGAAACATAATTTCACAGACTGAAAAGAATTTGACACAGAAAAGTACTGGTGAAAAGGATTCTTTCACCTGCTCTGAGTGTGGAAAGAGTTTAACACATATATCAAACCTAAAGAGGCACATGAAATTTCACACTGGAGAGAAGCCTTATACGTGCACTCAATGTGGAAAGAGTTTCGTTCTGAAAGCACACTTGACTAGGCACCTACGAGTTCACACTGGAGAAAAACCGTTCACCTGCACTCAATGTGGAAAGAGTTTCACTCACAAAAGCTCTCTCAACGCTCATCTGCGTTCACACTCTGGAGTGAGATCATTCAGCTGTGATCTGTGTGACAAAACATTTGTTTTTGACCAAAACTTAAGAGAACACCTTAAACTTCATGCTGGTTTGAAGCCTCATGTTTGCTCTTTTTGTGGAAAGAGTTTTTCACTACTGAAAAGTTTACAAGTTCACCAGACCATTCATACTGGTGTGAGACCTTATTTGTGCTTTGACTGTGGGAAGAGCTTTAGTACACTGAGCAACTTTAAAAGACACCAGAGAATTCATACTGGAGAGAAACCGTACAAGTGCTCACACTGTGGAAAGAGTTTCTCTCATTCATCATCCTTGAAAGCTCACGAGAGTGTTCACACTGGAGAGAAGCCGCACCAGTGCTCTTCATGTGGGAAGAGTTTCACCTGCTCCTCTAATCTACTGACTCATAAGAAAAAGCGCTGTTGTCTAAGTGAGCGAAAGCTCTTTGAAACAATGCCGGCGTCAGTCCATTAAAACTCTGTGAATGTTCATGAGCTGTTCAATGATGTTAGAAACTCGCTCTTGAAGTGTGGATGAAAATTATTTATTTGCTTTGATTCTCTTTCTTATTTTGAGGTAGATTCTGTCTCTTTTTTTTGTTTGTTTTTCTATATGAACCTATAAAAATTGGCAGTGCCACAAATTTGACTGTTGATGGCACCAGTTTTATTGCAAACTATTTCAACTTACTGACTTTATAACACTGATCAGCAACCATCTCTAAATCTGCTGTTTTATTACATTTATTTGAGGAAAGTTAAAAAAGCTCAGTTTAAGCATCTGAAATCTGTTTAATTTCCTTCTATTAAATGACGGGTTGATCTCCTCTGATTGTCTTCATGTTGTTAGATACAGAAGATAAATGTTCTAGATTAGAATTAGTTCACATTCATTTAAATGTGGGATTTTAGTGAAAGTTTGTTTCTATATGCAGTTTCATCTGACAAGCTTTATTTGTCTTGATCCACTGGCTTGTGTCCCTCTTTTTCTGCTCTCATTTAAATATTGAAAGTTAATGTACATTTCAGTTATGTTTAATAAAAACTAAAAACAATTAATTGAACTTTGCCTTTTGTTCTATTAAAATCGAACACACTGCCAACAGCAATAGCCTACATTATTTTTTTTCTTTCCAAATATTGTATTATCAGTTCCTTTGAGATTAATTTATGAGTAAAATAAAGCCTATATGCTTAACATAAGTTGATGATACTTGGACATTTTGTTCTACAATGTACTTGTTCAAAAATGAACAACTGCAAAACTTTGGTGTTAGTATGGGTGTGTGTAATTTACGTTGTAAAACAAAACATCAAAGTATTGTCAAGTTTGTTTACCAAAGGCTGTATTTTACTCATAAATTGAAAAGAAAAAAAAAACATAGGAAAATCTTGAGGGAACCAGGGGACGGGGCTTTGATGTCATACCTGCACCACTCTATATGCCTACTTTAAATCATTTTCAGATATAAAATTTAACAAAGAAATGTTCTATATTCAGCTTTGTTCTAACCTTCTGTTTTCCTGTAAATTATTATGCAACAATCTGACACACACAACTGGAATTTTAAAGTTAAATGCCTGTATCTCTGAATCGCAAACTATTCCTTTGTCTCTAATTTTTTACACATTCACACGTTTAATCGATGTCTGATTACATCAATCAACCCTCATCAATATTCTTTCAGCTTCTCTCTGAACTGAATTGAAGAATTGATAGTTTAACAGTGCTGGAAATATAGAGTTCATTTCTAATAATAACACCACTTTTGGAGAAGATAAATTCATTATTTGTTATTATTTAGAGTCTGTTGCAAGAAAGTGTTTGAACATAAATCTCTCTCTCTCAGGTAAAACATTCTGGGAACAATTTTTGTTACATTGTATCATTATTTCATACATCTGTTATGTAACCATTTCAATATTAGATTAGCTAATATTATTATATTAAACTTTGTATTAAACTAAACTATATGTTATGTTATAAACTATGTACAAACTAGTTTTGATTAAATGTCAAGATTTAAATTCTATTGAAATACAATATAGTCACAATCTATTCTATTTTCTGTTCTAACTTAGCTTACTTCTGTCAATGGTGTGCATTATATGAATTTAAATGTGTACATTTATGTTATTTTATTATTTTATTTTTTTTTGTATTTTGATCTACTTTCATTTAAACTTAAAAGATGTGACCAAAAAAGGTCAATTCATGGAATTTTTTTCTAAATTACTATTTGAACAAAACATTTGCACCTGAATAATCCCGAGTGATTGTAAGTGTGATGATCATCTGCTAAATGAGCAACAGCGACCACAATTCACACCTTCAGTCAGTGAAGCCGCTCCCACAGCCGTTCATGAGAGTTTAAATGCTGGGGAATATTCCCATCTTCCCACAGGAGAAGAAGGAGGAATTACTCCAGGAGGAACTACTGACATACTATTGTAAAGATGAAGTTTAAGGAAGAACCCTGCAGAATAAAAGATGAAGATACAGAGGAACAAATAGGTTGGTGTTTTCCTCCATTCTCTTTGAATACTACTGAGGAACATTAAGTTGAAAACTTAATCTGTTGATAATGATTAGACTATAAACACTTAAGTGCCCTTTGAAGACATCATTTAGACATCATACAGTTACATTTAATTATTTAGCAGATGCTTTTATCCAAAGTGATTTATAAATGAGGACAACAATAGAAGCAATCAAACCAACATTAGGGCAACAACATGTAAGTGCTGTGACTAATCCCAGTTTTTTTAAAATAGATATGTAGAATAGTATGTGTTAGTCTTATTGTGTCATATGTTGAAGAAAAAGATGCGTCTTGCAGCCATTTTGTTAAGATGGCTAAAGACTCAGCAGCTCGGGTTGAGTTACGCAGGTCATTCCACCAGCAGGGAACAGACAAGGTAAAGGCCTGTGAAAGTGATTTTGTGCCTCTTTGGGATGACACCACAAGGCGCCGTTCACTTGCAGAACGCAAGCTTCTGAAGGGCACAAAAGTCTGAAGTAGTGAGTGTAGGTATAGGGGTGCAGAGCCAGTGGTTGTTCTTTAGGGAAACATCTGCCTTGAATTTGAAAAGAGCGGCAATTAGCAACCAGTGCCAGTTTATGAAGAGAGGTGTGACATGCGCTCTCTTCGGCTCGTTGGTTGACGAATCTAGCTGAATGGAGAAGTTGTGATGAAGTGTTGGGTTGGCTGAAACCACCAAGCAGTTCTGTCTTCGCACGGTTGAGTTGAAGGTGGTGGTCCTTCATCCAGCAAGAAATGTCTGTCAGGCAGGCTGAGGCATGAGCAGCTACCATTGGATCATCTGGCTGGAATAAGAGTTAGAGTTTTGTGTCATCAGCATAGCAGTGATAGGAAAAACCATGTTTTGGAATGACAGATCCTAGTGATGACATGTAGATGGAGAAGAGAAGTGGTCCAAGCACTGAGCCCTGAGGCACCCCAGTAGCTAGATGTTGCGACATAGACACCTCACCCTGAAGGACCTACCTGGGAGGTAAGACTTGAACCACTGGAGTGCAGTTTTTGAGATGCCTTTTATCATGAGGGTTGACAGGAGGTTTTGGTGGATAACGGTGTCAAAAAGTACTGATTAGGGGCTTTTCTTTAAGCACAGCATAAACAACTGCTAAAAACTGGTGGATATAGGATGCCAAGATCGGAGTTGTGTCGTGGGTTTCTTGATAACGGAGATGGAATGTAAAAGCATAATTTATGTGACTGAAAGAGCAAAAAGTGGGGCTAAGAGATTAAATATCCTATGACAACTTTCCGTATTACATATCATCGAGGCGGAGAAAAGAACACAACCCTGCAGACAACATGTAAATGCCGTTATCGATGTTTTCCATCTTCGAATATGTTTACACAGATTTTTAAAAATGCTGGGTGCCAGTGTTTGACATGCGTTTGACCATGAACATACACTTACGTCACTGATAGTTCCTATAGTGCTGGTTTAGACCCTACTCTGAAGTAGGAGCTAATTTAGTTCCCTCAAAAGGAGTTGCTAGAACTAAAATCGTTCCTATAGTTCCTGCGGTGCGAACACAGCAAAATGAAAAGGTCCCTCCGGTGAGAAAGCCCCTATTGTCTCTAAAGGACTGAGCAAACATTTGTACCTGAATAATTCAGAGTAATTGTAAGTGTGCTGATCATCTGCTAAATGATCAACAGCGACCACAATTCACACCTTCAGTCAGTGAAGCCGCTCCCACAGCCGTTCATGAGAGTTTAAATGCTGGAGAATATTCCCATCTTTCCACAGGAGAAGCAGCAAGCAGGAGGAATTACTCCAGGAGAAACTACTGACATACTATTGTAAAGATGAAGTTTAAGGAAGAACCCTGCAGAATAAAAGATGAAGATACAGAGGAACTAATAGGTTGGTGTTTTCCTTCATTCTCTTTAAATACTACTGAGGAACATTAAGTTGAAAACTTACATAATACATCTAAAACTAGATACTAGTAGACTCAGTAGTAAACTAGATTTGTGCTAAATTAAGAATGAACTTTATTTCTTTGTTTCTCATTTGTCCTTTTTAATTGAATTTAATGTTTATTTTAGACATGATGGAAGTGAATGAAGACAAAAACCATCATTTCACAAATGAAGATGGAAAACTGATGTATAAAAATGAAGACGAACAATATCTGTTTTCAAATCCTCATCTTTTCAAAAATGAAGATGGAAATGCATTCGTTTCAAAGACTGAAGAGAATTTCACAGAAAAACAAGCTGGAAACTTAAGAAAACACCTTAAAGTTCATGCTGCTGTGAAGCCTCACTTTTGTTCTTTTTGTGGAATGAGTTTTACACTACTGACACTTTTAAAAGTGCACCAGCGTATTCATACTGGTGTGAAACCTTATGTGTGCTCTAACTGTGGGAAGAGCTTTACTACATCAAGCTACTTAAAAACACACCAGAGAGTTCATACTGGAGAGAAACCGTATAAGTGCTCACACTGTGGAAAGAGTTTCACTCAGTCAGGAAACCTGAAAGATCATGAGAGAGTTCATACTGGAGAGAAACCTTACAAGTGCTCACACTGTGGAAGGAGTTTCGCTAGGTCAGGAAACCTGAAAAATCATGAGAGAGTTCATACTGGAGAGAAGCCGCACCGGTGCTCTTCATGTGGAAAGAGTTTCACCCAATCATCTTCTCTACAGTCTCATAAGAAAAATCATTGCCTGAAGTTGTGTAAGTGAGCAAAGTTCACATTCACATCCATGATTTACAAATATTGTACTTAAAAATAATTTGACATTCAGATTGTTTCAATAGAGTGATTTAATCTAAGAGGGTAATTTGCTAAAATTAGTTGTGAAGTTTGAATCTGGTGACAGTTTGTTCAAGCATTGCCCTGCTCTGTTCACAACCCCTGTAACATGATTTATATTGATATGATTCAACTTTACTGAACTTAAAGAACACTTGTTTGCTGCAATAAAATATTTTTTTTTTATCAGGTGAACTGTAGGGAGATTTTTTTAACTAGTCCGGGTTCATCTTTTGCAAGGTCATAATTGCAATTTTTTTTTTTTTTTTTAACAAAATTTTAATTTTGATTTAACAAAATCAAAAGCAGGTATTACTGATGTATTTTATGTTGTAGAATTATGCAGGTAAAATGTACTGTACCTGCAGCAATCTTTTCTTATTTTTTAAATGTAATTAAACAAATCCACAGAAACACAAAGTGAAGACAGACATAAACCTATGTAATGCACCTCATAGATATAAAAACTATATACAAGTTATATATAATTACAAATACAAAAATAAACAGAAAAGGAGTGAAGCAGTGTCACAGTGAACAGTCAAAATGTCTTTTGTTTCTACAGGGGTTTTTTACAAATACCAACAGAAAGAACAAAAGAACTTCCCCGAAAACCCTTTGTTTCTTAAAAAAAAAAAAAAAAAATGAAACAAGTAAAATGAGGAGAATGTCACATAAGGTGCAAAATGCTTGTGAAATGTTTTCATACTGAACTACATGTTCAGATCAAACAGCTGAAGATCCTCACAACTAAATGGATTAGTACGTTATCAAATTCCTAAATCTTACACCATTTTAACATGATTAAAAATACATACTGATTGACTGAAAAAATCTTTTTTTTATCATAGAATACACTTGTTTGTTTCAGATTACTATTAACGTGTGTAATTAACCGGTCATTGTGAAATTGGCGTGAAATCAGGAAGTAATCAGGAGATGAGAATACTGGCTGTAGATAGTTTATTTGCGCTGATGTTCTGTTATCATGTGTTTATCTCATGGTTTTGATCTTTCCTGTTTGGATCAAACACAAGATATTTTATACCCCAACCTTCACTTCTGCCTTTATGAAGTAGATTTTATTTTGAGACACAAACAATATTATTATTATTATGAACTGCTGCTCACAGATTCACATTCAACCAGTTATTACTGTAGATAAAATTAGTAAAAAAAACAAAGAGAGATGTAATCATATATCATGTTAGTATTTTAAATGTCTAAAGAATATTAAACATTGGTTTTAGAAAATGTTGATAAGATCACATTGTTATGCATGCTACTTAAAATACAGAAATAAAACAGATGTTTAAAACTAAAAACAAAGTTAATAAGATAAAATAATGAAGTATGAAAACAGTGAATGTAAGTAATCACACAAACATTCAGTTTTCACAAAACATTTCACTTTTCACTCATCATTTCTGCAGATGAAGTTGAGTTTGTGAGATTCAGGAAGGCTGATCCAGCGCTGATCTCCTCCAGACTGAACTGCTCCTTTTCTCGAGGCGGCAGTTTTCCGGTGTCGTTCCGTTCCCCGGAGCCCAGTTCTGATAGCACATGACATCTCCGCTCACCCAGAGCCACATGTTCATGCTGCAGTAGTTGTGTAAACCCAACCACACCGCCGCAGTAGACGCCCGTTTAACCACATTCATCACACGACGCTGCATCTCCTCTGAATCAACTGTGACCAGATCTGTATAATTCTGTCTGCAGTATCTCAGAGCTTCAGACCACGTCAGATTCTCATTGATCAGAATCAGTTTATCTGGACACAAAACAAACCACAAGGAAAAAATAGAGAGTTGAAATATTCATAGTGTACTTTTCAGTAATACAGGTAGACCTATATGTATAATTGAAATGTTATAAAAAATTATAGTATAGTACTAGGAAAGTAGCTCTGTCACTGCATTTCACTGATCTTTAATTTATTATCATGTATTATGGTCAAGAGATTATATATGCTACTGTACTTTTTTAATGTATAAGAATTTATTTTGTAATGTACACAACATGATATTAAAGTGTTAAAGTGTGTGTATGTGTATAAGACACTTAACATTTATATTTAATGATTTTTGCACTTTTTAATATACCATTTTGAATACTGAAAAAAACAACCTTAAAATAAACTAGTAGTGTAATAATGAGCTGAAATGTTTTTGAAGCACATTAAAATGAAGCATCAAATATATCTGTAGTTCAAGAAGTATGAAAGTATATTTTAAATGAATTGTAAAGAAATACACTTAAATTGCACTAAATCTACTTGAAGTGGTTCCAATTTAACACAGTTTAATATATTAAATATATTGCAAATAGCTTAAAATTTATCTTAAGCATATTTTAAAATAGGCCTACACTTGATATAATGCACTTGCTATAGTATAATTTATATATTAAGTGTGTCCAAAAAAGCATGATTTAATATATTTCCTTTTCACCAGAGTTAATATGGTTTATATATCTTTGAACTATTTGGGAAAATACAAATTAATTAAAAAAAAAAAAAAACTATTATTTATGTTGTGTGGTTTTGATCCTCAGAATAACTCATGAGTTTCTATATGAAGTTTTGATAGTAGTACAAGATGTTCCCCTAGATGGCAACATTTGTTTTAAATTCAACCACGTGATCTTGTTGCGTTCATCTTGGTTCACGACTGAGTGCATTTACTATTTAGTACTATGAGCAATCTAAATCTGTATTCCCCAGAGTCCGATTCCCAAACGAATGACTCTTATGAGTCGGTTCAGTTTAGTGGATCAATAACTGTCGTAGTTCCCATCATTCGTAGCGGTTACTGAAAAAAATCTCAGTTTGATATTTAATCCTTATCTATTACTTTCATCATGTCCAACTTGAAATTAACAAATGTTGTAGTTAACGCTAGTGAAACATAAGATCATTACTGATTGGTTGCGTGTAAAGATTATGAGTTGTGTTGAGTGATAGGCTAGTTAATGCAGGGCTGCCAACTTTCACTCGTTCAGCGTGAGACACGCAATTGACACTGTTCTCACGCCACACTTCTTTTTCTCACGCAGTGAAAAAACATAGTGGAGCAAAGAGGAAACTGACAACACGCCGACAGACAAGACAGGGCAGATAAAACAAAGTTTCAGATTCTGCAATTTTTATTACGAAATTCAAATGATAAATACCGTTTTGGGATGTGGCGTGACAAATCGCTTTAGTGCCTCAGTTCAAGTAAAGCGGGAGCATGCATGATCATCTCTTCCTCTTTACTACTAGTTATAGCACAAAATAAACATTAACAAACATCCGAGGATACAGTCGTGCTCCAAAATTATTATTATTTTGTTTAAATATTTTTTCATTTAGTACTGCCCTTCAGAAGCTACAGAAGGTACTTTCATGTTTCCCGGAAGACAAATTAAGTACAGTTTAACTTGATTTTCAAATTCAAAAAAGTTTCCTTCTGGAGCAATTCAGATATTTTTTTGTCTTGTAGACTATATGTAAACATCTTTTATGTAAAATATCTTATCCAGGACAGTGTGTGATTCCTCCTGTTTTGTTAAAATAATCAACATTTTGCAGATTCTGCAAGTGATATGTAAACTTTTGAGCATGACTGTATGTTAAAAGAAACAGTACAACTTACTGAAATGTTTCAGGTTTTATGTAATCGCTCAAACAGTGTTTCAACAATTTGAACACGTAATGTTAAGCCATTCTGTGTCCATAAACAGCGAGAAAAATGTACTCTAGAGAGAAAAAAGCACTATATTACATATTCATTATATTTTTACTCTTATATAATTAAAATGTTATTATTATAACATTATTATAAAAACGGTCTTATATGCAATTGTATACAAATCAGTTGTTAATTTTAACCTTTAATAACAGGGTTCCCTGTTTTCCTTGAGAAAAATTAACATGTGTAGCCTATAGCCTACTATATTCATCTATATATCCAAATGAATCATATTGAATTGCAAGCTTATGAATCATTATTCCCCCGCAGGAAATTCTTACTCCAAGCTGAAATCAAAAGTTGGCAGCCCTGGGGCCTGTACCATGAAGCCGGAATAGCTGGCTAGCCAGGTAAGTTTCAGATTAGTTTGCACCAATCCTGGGTTTTAGGTACCATGAAAATGACTTGGCTTTTAGCTGTGTTCATCACCATAGTAACTTACGCTCCATGGCTAACCTAGGTTTTGTTCTGTGTAAGAAATCTCAAACCGAAATTGGACCAATCACATGTGAGCAAAGTAACACTGACACATTCAATGCAATAAAGTCACTCCCCCAGTTTCTCTTCCTCCAAATTTAAGTTCACTATATAGTAAAAACAAATATTTAACGATGAAATTGTCTGGCTTTAATAATTAGAATTATTTTATGATTTATAAATCATGTGCACGCGCTCCACAAACTCAGGACCAAAGCCTGAGTTGACAGAGAAAGCTGATGATCAGCATCATGGTACCAACAAAGCCAGATTGGAGTGGTTTGGTTTTGTAAATTTGAAACTAATCTATAACCCTGAGTTTGTTCAACTACCATCATGGTACTGGCCCCTGGTTAATGTAATGAATAAATGTGTAGTGTTGAGTGTTAGTAACTGTTCCAAAAAACTTTTATTTATATTTTATTATTAAATTGGTAAGATTCTGAAACAATTAATTATACGTGTTAATCAGTTAATTGCTTATTCTTTTACTTTATGTAGATAATCCTGATTTTTTTTATATGTATTTTTAAAATTGAAGTATAACAAAAATATTACAAATTTACAGAACAAATTGGCATATAACTTACATTCAAGGACATTAATATTAACATAGAATACAAAACAATATATATATATATTCAGTCTTTAAACCATGCATATTAATAAATATAGATTAAACACAGGGGATATAAAAAAAAAAACATTATAATAAATTATATTTATCATATAAATCTAACAAAATTCCAGCTTTTTTATTTTTTGTTTTTGACAGTTTTTGAGTATTGTCTCAAATAATTCTTAAATACTGTAAACGGGTGATTTAAAAAAAATCTTCATTTGTGAATATAATTCTTAGCTAACAAAAGTAAAATATTAATCAATAAAAAACCTTTTTACCATCTTCTTCATAGTTTCCATACTTAATATCTATAAAGATTTTTGTTAATAATTATTTTGAGTTCGTTCTGTTAGTGACGTCATTAGCAATGGACCGGTCGCGCGCTCCTGTGACTAGAGAGTCAGGTACAGTATGTTTCTGCAGTGCACTGCTTTAAAGAGTGAAAATATGCTTTATTAAGTGAAGTGTTTAAGTTGATATTAATTATAGAAGTGTTATAAAACCTGAACCAGTTCATGTACGTTTTTTTTCTCAGCAGTTTGATGTATATTCGGAGTTTTACAAACTCGCGCGAAATTGGAGCGCGGTTTTTCCCTGTTAATACGTTTTTCCGCATATTTTTGCAATTTTTGTGAATTCAGTCTGTGTAAAGGTTATTCGGTGTAGTAAATGTTTGCAGTGACCTCTGTATTAGATGAATTGCAGGACTGTATTTAACTTGTCTTCTCATGCATCCTCCAGCTGAAAGACTGAATCTGTGTGTTTTGATTGTCTGTTCTCTGGCAATAGACTGCAGGTATGCTTAACACACACACACACACACACACACACACACACACACACACTCAAACACTATACAATCAAACAAACTGAGACATATTGGCTATAACATTAATGTAAATGTATGTACTGTTGATGTATTTAATTTATGTTTTGCGTGAATGTGAATTTTTATGAGTGCGACACATAAAGAAATTGTCTATTGTGTTACAAGACTTTATTGAATAGAATACATTTCTGAGAACAGCCTGTGACTAGAGAGAGTTTGTATTTGTATAAACTGAGAACAAATACTTTTAACCATATAATTTTGAAAATATATTAATAAATGTGTAACCGTAAAGTAAAATGACTGTATGTGATAAAATTATTTCCTTGTATGTTCATGTTGTGAACTTGTGACAAATAGTAGCCTGCTTAAAGATACGGAGGTATGAGCATTTAATGTCAAAATATAGGCCTACATGTATTTAATCATTGCAAATCCTGAAACATGCATTTAAGCCAATGAGACTTTGCATGAAAGGCTTTTTATTAAATGGTTATTTTTATTTGACATTAAATACGTTACATAATCTAAGTAGGCCTATTATTTGTAACAACATGAACATGAAGTAAATAATATGATCAAATATACAGTCAAATGGAAAACACACAATTTATTAATATATGTTTAAAATAATAAAAAGAAAACTTGTATAGTTGTAGTATTGTTGAAGTAACAATAAACTACAGTGTTTGTATCCATTAACATTAAATCTTCTCATACTCTGTGTTAAGTATTATTTGTAACAACATGAACGTGAAGAAAATAATACTATTACATATGTAGTCAAATGGGAAAAAAACACTTTACAACACATTAATATTTTTTAAACAAAAACGGTGTGTAGTTGTAGGCTATATCCTTTAAGTATAAACTAGCCTACTGTGTTTGTATCCATTCATTGACATTAAGCATGATCAATAGGCTATGTTTTAAAATTTTGCTCTTTGTACATGATATCTTATGCATATTATATGAACAGAAAGTATCTTAATTTAAAACTATTGTTGGTAAATATTGTAGATATGGTAAAGATGGAGTTTAAGGAAGAACCCTGCAGAATAAAAGATGAAGATACAGAGGAACTAATAGGTTGGTGTTTTCCTTTATTCTCTTTAATGACTGATGAGGAACATTAAGATGAGAACTGACATATAACAATACATCTGAAAGTAGATACTAATAGTCTGAGTAATAAACTAGATTTTTGCTAAATTGAGGCTTATATTTCATTTTGTTTTACATTTGTTGTTCTTTAAATGAATATTGATCATTTATTATGTTGATTTCAGACTCAATGAAAGTGAATGAAGACATAGAGCATTTCAGAAATGAAGATGGAAATGCTTTTATTTCACAGACTGAAGAGAATTTCACACAAAAACAAGCCCAAGAATCTGGAGTCAAACGATCTTTCAGCTGCACAGAGTGTGGAAAGAGTTGCGCATGTAAATCACACCTTAACAAACACATGAGAATTCACACTGGAGAAAAACCGTTCACATGCACTCAGTGTGGAAAGAGTTTCGCATATAAAGGAAACTTGAATAGGCACCTAAAAATTCACACCGGAGAAAAACCGTTCACATGCACTCAGTGTGGAAAGAGTTTCACATCCAAAAGCTTTCTCAAACTCCATCTGTCTTCTCATGCTGGAGTGAAGCCGTTCAGCTGTGATCAGTGTGATAAATCATTTTTTTCTTCATCAAATTTAAAAAGACACCTTGATGCTCATGCTGGTGTGAAGCCCCACTTTTGTTCTTTTTGTGGAAAGAATTTTTTAGAACTCAAAACTTTAAAAGGCCACCAGACTCTTCATACTGGTGTGAGACCTTATATGTGCTCTGTCTGTGGGAAGACCTTCACTACATCCAGCCGCTTAAAATCACACCAGAGAATTCATACTGGAGAGAAACCGTACAAGTGTTTTTTATGTGGGAGGAGGTTCAATCATGTATCTAATCTACAGACTCATATGAACAAGCATTGCCCAAAGTCATATAAATGAGTAAAGTTTATATTCAGATAAAGTAAATAAGTAAATAAATTGATAAAGCCATAGCTAGAATTAGTTCCATCAGTGTGATTTCACTCTATTTGGGGAGCTGAAATTTATACTTTTTTTTTAATGGATTTTTCTTTTTCTTTTTTTTTTAATTTAAATGAATTACATTAATTGTGCAACTGAGCATTTGTGTAACTGGTAACAATAATCCATTAAATCATCATCCAAATTACAAACAACTTGATTTTTTATTGTAACCATTTAGAGGTGATGCATTGAGAACATATTGAAAATACTTTCTTACATTAAAATCATTCAGAGAATGTTTGTGAGCTGTTTTATGGTGTTGGAAACTCAGTCTGTGAACAACTCTTACAGTCTGGATGAATATATTTCAAAATCAGCAAGTTTGGTGATGACAACATAATTGAATGGGGTTCATTAATATGATATTTTCTGACCTTATAAATGTTTTGTGTAATGCACAAATTGCAAAATATGAAAAATGAAAAGGAATAAAACTAATTATATGACTCATATTAACAGTACTTTAGTTTGCATTAAAAAAGCAGCAAACAGGAGGAATTACTCCAGGAGAAACTACTGACATACTATTGTAAAGATGGAGTTTGAGGAAGAACCCTGCAGAATAAAAGATGAAGATACAGAGGAACAAACAGGTTGGTATTTTCCATCATTCTCTTTATTGACTGATGAGGAACATTAAGATGAAAACTGAAAAAGCACTAAATTTTTGCTTAATTGTGGATCACCTAGTATGTTTTTTGTTCTCATTTCTTTATTTTTGAAAATTTGATATGTTAATTTTAGACCCAATGGAAGTGAATGAAGACAAACATCAGCTTCAAAACCCTCATTCCTTGGCAAATGAAGATGAAAGCACAGTCATTTCACAGACTGAAGAGTGTTTCACACAAAAACGAGCTCGGAAAACTGGAGTCAAAGGATCTTTCACCTGCTCCGAGTGTGGAAAGAGTTACACACATAAACCAGACCTTAACAGACACATGAGATTTCACACTGGAGAGAATCTGTTCACGTGCACTCAGTGTGAAAAGGATTTCACAGAGAAAGGAAAGTTGGATGCGCACATGAGAGTTCGCACTGGAGAAAGACCGTTCGCATGCACTCAGTGTGAAAAGAGTTACGTACATGAACCAGACCTTAAGAGACACATGAGAGTTCATACTGGAGAAAAACCGTTCACATGCATTCAGTGTGGAAAGAGTTTCACATCCAATAGCTTTCTCACCGAACATCTGCGCACTCACTCTGGAGTGAGATCATTCAGCTGTGATCAGTGTGATAAAACATTTGTTATGGCATCAAGCTTAAGAAGACACCTTAAAATTCATACTGGTGTGAAGCTTTACATTTGTTCTTTTTGTGAAAAGAGTTTTATATATCTGCTAAAGTTAAAAGAGCATGAACGTGTACATACTAGTGTGAGACCTTATATGTGCTCTGATTGTGGGAAGAACTACATTACATCTAACGCCTTAAAAAATCACCAGCAAATTCATACTGGAGAGAAACCGTACAAGTGCTCACACTGTGGAAAGAGTTTCTCAAAATATATCAAGATCAGTCAAGTTCGGGTATGGGATAGGCTAGCTTATGGTTGAATCTTTAACTAAATCAAACATATTTGTGATACTAAAACTAGATAACAGATCTTATCTTGCTTGTCTTTTATCTAATCTATTAGGTTAGATAGTCTTGTATCTAATCTATGAGTTAGATAGTTTAATGGTTTCCGCCAGTAGAGGGCGCTCGTGCAACCGAAGCAAAAACACCCATCCGAGTCTTGGAGAAGAAGAGAAGTGAGCGAGGGAAGGGAACATAAACATGTGAAGTGGAACACAGCCGTTCATTCTGCTCTAAATCTGATGTGTTTCGGACTGTGAGTACATTTATTTAATCATTTATTAGGAGACATCTAAATCCAAACAACTAAACGACTCGGTTCATTTAGTGAATCACTCGGAAATGAAAAGAAATGAACCGAATTCTGTTGTACATTACGCTCGTGAAACGTAAACTCGTTGTACTGTTTTTTTATACATTACAACTTGTGAAGATTATGAGTAATGTTTTTCATTTTATGTAAGGAAACCTGGTAAACAATTTTTATACATGTAAATCATGTCTAAAGTAAGATCAACATAAAAATCAGATGGAGTTGAATTGTTTCTAAACAGTTGTTTGGTCAAAACACTTACACCTGGATAATTGAAAGCGATTGTAAGTGTGATGAGCATCTACTAAATAAGCAACAGCGACCACAATTCACACCTTCAGTCAGTGAAGCCGCTCCCACAGCTGTTCATGAGAGTTTAAATGCTGGGGAATATTCCCATCTTCCCACAGAAGAAGAAGGAGCAAGCAGGAGGAAATACTCCAGGAGAAGCTACTGACATACTATTGTAAAGATGGAGTTTGAGGAAGAACCCTGCAGAATAAAAGATGAAGATACAGAGGAACAAATAGGTTGGTGTTTTCCTTCATTCTCTTTAATGACTGATGAGGAACATTAAGATGAAAACTGACATATCCTCCTGAAACCCAGGCATAGATGTTTTTTCCTCTGTAGAGGACACATATTTTAGTACATTTCTCTGAGAACATATATGCCACATGTTTTAAATCTGGATGTCCTGTAAAGAGCTTATTAAGGGCTTTTCAGAGATACCAAATGTTTGGAGGTTTCACAACTCCCTCTACTTGGTCTTTAAAAATGACTAACATTGACTAAATGATCAAATTTAGCACTCTTATGGAAATATGATAAAATTTGGTATCATTTAAATCTGAGTAATTTTCAAATTGTCATAAATAAACATCTCAAGAAAACGTTATGTGGTTTCAAATCAAAATATGACTTTCTGTTACGAAACAGGGCATCGATTTTATATGTCCTCTGTAGAAGACACCAGGACTTACAGCATGTTTATCAGGCATTTTGGGGGGAAAAAAAGGGGAAAAACTTTATTTTCTTAATAACTGATCTGAGTCTGGTTTCCTCTACAGATGACATGATGAGATGACAAAATATGAATAAAATATCTTTTAATAAAAAAATAAAAATAAAAATTCTTCATTTGTTTCTTATGCTCCAAACAATGTAATTGTTACAACCGCTATAAAAAAAAATATATGTCAGAATATTTACACAAAATATTTACACAGGTTCATAGCAAATAATCCAAAATAAGAATCAAATCATAGTCAATCAGGCATGGGTCAACGGGTCAACTGCCCACCTGTAACACAAACATGCACATTCACATACACAGAGACAATATACACAGGAGGACAGAATGTAATCAATGAACAAATATCTCGGGCTCACACACAAAAAAAGTTCTGGTTCTCAGGAGGATATAACAATACATCTAAAACTAGATACTTGTAGACTCAGTAGTAAACTAGATTTGTGCTAAATTAAGAATAACCTTTATTTTCTTCTTTAAATTAATTTTGGAATGTAATGTTGATTATAGACCCAATGAAAGTGAATGAAGACAAACAGCATCATTTCACAAATGAAGATGGAAAACTGACACATAAAAATGAAGACAAACAAAATCTGTTTCAAAAATCAGATTATTTCAAAAATGAAGATGGAAATGCAGTCATTTCAAAGACTGAAGAGAATTTCACACAAAAACAAGCTGGAAAATCTGGAATCAAAGGATTTTTCACCTGCTTGGACTGTGGAATGTTTTACTTGCACAAATCAGACCTTAAGAAACACATGGAATCTCACACTGGAGAAAATCTGTTCACATGCACTCAGTGTGGAAAGAGTTACACACATAAAAAAAACCTAAATGAGCACATAAGAATTCACACTGGAGAAAGGCCTTATACATGCGCTCAGTGTGGAAAGAGTTTCATACGTAAAGGAACCTTAAATAACCACAAGAGAATTCACACTGGAGAAAAACCGTTCACATGCTCTCAATGTGGAAAGAGTTTCAGACATAAAAAAAACCTAAATGTGCACATGAGAATTCACACTGGAGAAAAACCGTTCACGTGCACTCAGTGTGGAAAGAGTTTCAAGCGCAAAAGCTCTCTCAATGATCATCTGCTCCGTCACTCCGGAGTGAAGTCGTTCAGCTGTGATCAGTGTGATAAAACATTTGTTGTGGAAACAAACTTAAAAAGACACCTTAACATTCATACTGGTGTGAAGTTGCACTTTTGTTCTTTTTGTGGAAAGAGTTTTTCACTACTGAAGTATTTAAAAGTCCATGAGCGTATTCATAATGATGTGAGACCTTATGTGTGCTTTGACTGTGGGAAGAGCTTCACTACACAAACACAGTTAAAAACACACCTGAGAAGTCATACTGGAGAGAAACCGTACAAGTGCTCACACTGTGGAAAGAGTTTCGCTCGGTCAGGAGACATGAGAGATCACGAGAGAGTTCATACTGGAGAGAAGCTGCACCAGTGCTCTTCATGTGGGAAGAGTTACAACAAATTATTTTTTCTACGGACTCATGAGAAAAAGCATTGCCTGAAGTTGTCTAAGTGAGCAAAGTTCACATTCACATCCATGATTTACAAATATTGCACTCACAAATGATTTGACATTCAGATTGTTTCAATAGAGTGATTTAATCTAATTTGCTAAAATTAGTAGTGAAGTTTGAATCTGGTGACAGTTTGGTCAAGCATTGCCCTTCTCTTTTCACAACCCCTGTAAAATGATGTATAAAGATATTATTCAACTTTACTGAACTTCAAACACTTGTTTTGCATTAAAGTGCCCCTATTTTGCTTTTTCGAATATTCCCTTTCATGCAGTGTGTAATGTAGCTGTCTGTGAATGTAAACAATCTGCAAAGTTGTGAAGACGAAAGTGCACGATAAATAAAGTTATTGTTTCTAAAAAGAAAGAATCGTCATCAGTAATTCAAATCCCACTTCGTTACGGCTACACGTCACTGAGTAAACATTTGCATAATGCCCTCCTGTGGTCTTCATTGGCTGCCCACAAACAACATCTACTTTGACCCGCCCTCAAACGCTGTAGCTGGTTCATGTCGTGTACATGTCGAGAAGATGCTGTTTTCTGCTCTGCAAAAGCAAATTTTCTTTGTAAACTCTTTCAAAGGATGAGGATGTGAAGAGTCAGAGGTTAAAATGACCACAGCAGTATAAGCTTCTGATGACTGCTTCTCAAATCTGGAACGCTGGATGGGGCAGTACTCACTTTTAGACCTTTTAACTTGCTCCTCAGAATCACAACCTGAAAGTATGATTAATTATTGATGTATATATTTTCTACTGGGTGTTAAAAATATGTAGTGTGTAGGTGTCCGGCTAAACGGCTAACTCACATTAGTAATAGTCTTACTGAAATACTTCTGCTAATCACCTGTGGGTCCACTATTACCTAAAACTGTCTCTATTAATGCAGATTTGTCTGTTGTTCTTACTACTTTGAGTAGTGATAAAGGATTGAGCAAGTTTTGTTTTACAAACTTTAATGTTTCATCAGTCATTCACATTAGTGCTTGGCTGTGATGATCATCTGCTAAATGAGCAACAGTGAACACAATTCACACCTTCAGTCAGTGAAGGCGCTCCCACAGCCGTTCATGAGAGTTTAAATGCTGGGGAATATTCCCATCTTCCCACAGGAGAAGAAGCAGCAAGCAGGAGGAATTACTCCAGGAGAAACTACTGACATACTATTGTAAAGATGGAGTTTGAGGAAGAACCCTGCAGAATAAAAGATGAAGATACAAACGAATAGGTTGGTGTTTTCCTTTATTCTCTTTAATGACTGATGAGGAACATTAAGATGAAAACTGGAAAAAAGGACTTAATTTTTGTTTAATTGTGAGTCGTCTGGTATATTTATTGTTCTCATTTCTCCTTCTTTATATTAATTTTGAGAAATTTATATGTTGGTTTTAGACCTGATGGAAGTGAATGAAGACAAACAGCATACGTTTCAAGACCCTCATTATTTCTCATATGAAGATGGAAACACAGTAATATCACAAACTGAAAAGTGTTTCACACAAAAGCTAACACGAAAAGGATCTTTCACTGGCTCCACGAGTGTGGAAAGAGTAAGAGAAACCTAAATCAGCACATGAGAATTCACACTGGAGAAAAACCGTTCACATGCACTCAGTGTGGAAAGACTTTCTGTCGCAAAAGCTCTCTCAAAGATCATCTGCTCATCATTCAGCTGTGATCAGTGTGATAAAACATTTGTTTTGGCATCAGGCTTAAGAAAACGCATTAAAATTCATGCTGCTGTGAAGCCTCATGTTTGTTCTTTTTGTGGACAGAGTTTTTCACAGCTGAACAATTTAAAAGTGCATGAGAGCATTCATACTGGTGTGAGACCTCATATGTGCTTTGACTGTGGGAAGGGCTTCACTACATTGAGCAATTTAAAAATACACCAGAGAATTCATACTGGAGAGAAACCGTACAAGTGCTCACACTGTGAAAAGAGTTTCTCTCAGTTAAAATCCTTGGAAGATCACGAGAGAATTCATACCGGAGAGAAACCACATCAGTGCTCTTCATGTGGGAAAAGTTTCACCCACTTGTCTCATGTACAGACTCGTGAGAAAAAGCATTGCCCAACATTGTCTATAATATGCATATTATGTATAATTTGACATTTAGATAGATTAAATCACTCTATTGAAACAAAGAGGGTAATTTGCTAAATTAGTAGTGAAGTTTGAATCTGTTGACAATTTGGTCAAGCATTGCCCTTCTCTGTAACACGATTTATAATGACATGATTTAACTTTACTGAACTTCAAACAATTGTTTTGCATTAAAAGAGTTTTTCAAGTGAACTGTGGTGAGATTAATTTTTTTCTGTTTTGCTTAAAGGCACAATATTGGTGCGTCTCAATCAGCTCCCTAGCTTGTGAATCAGTATATCGTGTACATGAAATTGGGCACTGGTAAGGACAGTAAAGGACGCTGGTTCACTACACATTGGGACACTTATGACTCTATTTCCGGCGACGTGACGACGTCCTCATTGTACAACATCACTACTGGTATTATGAACAACAGCAGAGCTGATATCTTTCTGACATTACTTGTAATGTTATCTAAAGTACATTATGATAAATTCTTTGCTTGTTACATATACATGCAACATTTCAGCCGTAAATAAATTATAAATGTTTGTTAGATTATGTTCATTACTCGTCTAGCAATGTATGTTTATGCTGAAATATAATAAAATAATGGTTTGTATTTTTAAAAACATCGCACGTCGTTATGTATAGCGAGTTGGCTCACATGATTTAAGTTTCACGCTTCAGAACTTCCGTTAAGGGAGCATACTCAGCATCAATGCTCCCTGGTTTTCGCGGTGCATTGTGGGACTTTCTAGGGAGCGAACGTTTCAGTGGCCTGAAAGGATTCTGCGATTGAGACAGCCCTTAAAATGGCCGACTCCCTGATCAGTGCCCTGACTGCTGAACTGTGGAGCTGATTGAGACACACCCTATGTAAGATTTTTTGATTAAAATATAAAAAAAAATGTGCGTCGCCTATCAATGACATCATACCCGCGTTACCCTCGATTTACGGTTTTATTTTGTAGAAACCATGGAAACACCAAAGACACTTTAATATATTATGTGTTTTATTAGACAGGTGAGCAACTGTTTGGATGGAGACATTCATCAACAGAAATCTAATCATGTTATATAGCTCAACACAGTAAGTCTTATTGTTTAAATCTTGTTTTCTTGATTTACAGCGAGTACCATGTTTTACCATGCCTAATATCGATCTAGCTTACTGCAGTGTGCAACAAGTGTCTTATAGCAGTCGCTGAGCGAACGCACAGAGTAGCATTATAACAACTTTCAACACACAAATGTATCTAATATAATAAAACAGCACTGCTTTACCCCTGGAAGAAGCGGAAGCGCTCGTCTGCGGCATATTAAAAGCTCCACTGCTCTCGAGCTGTGTGTTGTTCTCGTCTCTCATTAGCAATTGCTCCAGCGGCCTCGTTCCGCTCCAATGGCTTTCTGCCACACCCTGCTTCATTCTACAGTAATGTTAATAAATCTTTAATACATTAGCTCATCCATTAATATGATTCTTTTCCACCGGCTGTAGACGTGAAGACAGCACCTCCCATGATTCTGCAAAATCAAGTCGTCATCAAGCTACGCCTTTGTTTTGAATTAAGCGACCTCTAGCGGCGAAAAACTACATATTGTGCCTTTAATGTCTAGTCCGGGTTCATCTTTTGCAAAGTCATTATTGCAAAATGTTTTGCAGTAGGTGATGCCATCAGCTCAGTAACTAAAATAAATAATCATAAAACATCCCTACAGTGTTGTATTAGGCTGTAAATACATCACAGCTGTTCTGATGGTCAATAGACCTTATTCAGAGCAGCGCTGTGACAGGTATGAAAGCAAGACTGTGAGGGATAGACTTGCAGTGTTTTCAATGGCATGCACTGTAAAAAGATGTATAAAGCTCCTTGATGACTTATAATTTTCCACAGCTCATATTGTCTGGAGTTTTTTTTTTTTTTTTTTGTCTACTGAAACTTCTGGAAGATGTATTTGCAGTGTTTCATCAGTAGAGCAATCCAAAAACACATTAAATAATAGAACAACCCGTATGTCTATCCCGCTCAGCCACACTTTCATTCCTGTTAAAAATCAAAGATGGCGCTGCTGTGAACAAGGTCAATATACAGTGCTGCAGTGATCATGTATTTTTGTAGGCTAAACCGTAAGTTACTGCAACATTACCACCATTAAGCTTTGACAACTCTTTCAGTCTTCATTTAAAAACATTTTCACTGTAAGTTTGTGTCAGAATTGTTTGTAAGAGCGCGATTATGAACAAAACGAGGCTGTGAAACTGCAGACTGGGATACTTTGGCTTGATTTTCTGTCCATCTTTTTTACAGTCCATGTTGTGAAAGTGACTAGGAGTTTAAAAGGCAATCAGTCTCCTCCCCCTGTTTAAAGCTTGAGCTATCTTTAAATACTTTATTCATTAGATAGTGTACGTTTACGAATCCCGATGGATTCAACAAGATTAAATGAAATGAAAGCAAATGGCGCCATCTTGAGGAACATCTATGGCGCTGCCAAACTATTGCCATAACTACATACAGTATAGGCCGTTTCCACCTGGTATTAAGATGTGTTTTGGTCAATCGGATCACAAGTGGACAATGCTAAATACAAGTGTAAATGGGGTGTAAAACGTTTTGAGCTTGTCCACTTTCGACCACTTCCAGAGGTAGTCGAAAACGAATTCGACTGTATTGCTTTCGTAGTGGAAACGCTCATGTGGTCAAATGTGTTTGAACAGCCACTAAAGACCACCTACTGACCTGATTTTGCTGTAAATGTATAAAGCAACTTGCTTTGTCAGACTGGGGGCATTTTACCTCACCTGTGGTGCAAAATGCCCCCTTGGTACAAATTTAATTTTTAGTTAAAAATCTAATAACATGAAAATTCTGGACATTTTTCATACTTGTTTTAAAATGTATGTCATTGTCACTAAAACTATGATAACTATTTTGGACACATTTAACTTTTATTTCACAGAAAAAAATTACACAGTCCTTAATGGGGGTCCTTAAGACCTTCTCCCACACTTTACCCTACATGTTTGATTCTCTAACCATTAGGCCACAACTGCACCAACAGAATGAGTTGTTACTAGGGCTGGGTAAAAATATCTCGATTTTAATCAATTCCCATTTTTATGAACCAGTATCATTTCTTAAATCCCAAGAATTGATTAGTCTATCCTGTTTTCAGTTGATGAATGAACTGAACATTGAAATGCACCTCTCATCCAATAAATGGAAATAAGCTTTGTGCTTTGTTACTTTTGATATGGAACAAAGTCTCAGATTTCAAATTATGTCCATTTGATTAGATTAAAAAAAATTAATACCGTTTTCGTGCCTTTTAATGTGGCGTGAACAGGGGTGTCCAACCCTGCTCCTGGAGGGCTACCGTCCTGCAGAGTTAAACTCTGACAGACCTGAAAAATCTAACCAAAGTTTTCAGGATTACTTAGAAAATTATAAGTTGTATCATAAATTACATTATATAATTGTTTAGGGATGGAGTTAAACCCTGCAGGACAGTGGATAGATATATATATGCATATGGCTCAATTTTAGGATACTTAGACATATCATACATGCAGTATATTTTGCATATTACATATTTTTTTACATCAAATAAATCACAGAAACATTGATGACTTTGACCTTTTTTATACCTAAATAGGGCAACGTATCCTGGGAGATACAACTCATAAAATCAAAACTATATGAAATATTTAAAAAATGGCTTTGGATGTTTTACTTAAGTCCAGATTATATAAAAAGTGACGAAATGATTTTTTTTTTTTTTTTTTTGATATCATTTTCCACTCTTGCCTGTTTTAGGGTTAAGTGTTTGAATACAAACCAGTTAATTTTAACTTTCAATATTATAGTCCCCTTGTCAAACAATCAAACTTCACTACTAATTTCAGATTAGATTACTGTATTAAAGGTAGTACTTTCATCTTTTGCTTAATCTAAATATCAAATTATTTACAAAATTAATTATTTACAAGTCATGGATCTGAACTTACTCACTTAGACACCTTCGGGCAATACTTTTTCTTATGAGTCAAAAGATTAGATAGATTGGTGAAACTCTTCCCACATGAAGAGCACTGGTGCAGCTTCTCACCAGTATGAATTCTCTCATGATCTTTCAGGTTTCTTGACTCAGAGAAACTCTTTCCGCAGTGTGAGCACTTGTACGGTTTCTCTCCAGTATGAACTCTCTGGTGTATTTTTAATTTGTGTGATGTAATAAAGATCTTCCCACAGTCAGAGCACACATGAGGTCTAACACCAGTATGAATACTCTCATGCTGTTTTAAAGAGTACAGTTCTGAAAAACTCTTTCCACAAAAAGAACAAACGTGAGGCTTCACAGCAGCATGAACTTTAAGGTGTCTTCTTAAGCCTGATGAAACAACAAATGTTTTATCACACTGATCACAGCTGAATGACTTCACTCCAGAGTGACGGCGCAGATGAACATTGAGAGAGCTTTTGTGAGTGAAACTCTTTCCACACTGAGTGCATGTGAACGGTTTTTCTCCGGTGTGAACTCTCATATGCACGTTTAAGTCATCTTTGCGACTGAAACTCTTTCCACAATGAGTGCATGTGAACGGTTTTTCTCCAGTGTGGCATTTCGTGTGCTCATTTAAGTGTCCTTTATGTCTAAAACTCTTTCCACACTCAGAGCAGGTGAAAGATCGTTTGACTCCAGTTTTTCCAGCTTGTTTCTGTGTGAAACTCTTTTCAGTCTGTGACACGACTACATTTCCATCTTCCATCTTTATGAAATGATGAGGTTTCTGAAACTTTTGCTGTTTGTCTTCATTCACTTCCATCAGGTCTAAAATCAACATATTAAATCCCCATAATTCAATAAAAGAAGGATAAATGGGAAACAAAAATAAATATTGTTCAAAATCTCAATTTTGTGTAAATATAGTTTAATACTACTATAGTTTTCATCTTAATGTTCCTCAAAGAGAATGAAGTAAAACACCAACCTATTTGTTCCTCTGTATCTTCATCTTTTATTCTGCAGGGTTCTTCCTTAAACTCCATCTTTACAATAGTATGTCAGCAGTTTCTCCTGAAGTAATTCCTCCTGCTTCCTTCTTCTTCTCCTGTGGGAAGATGGGAATATTCCCCAGCGTTTAAACTCTCATGAACAGCTGTGTGAGCGGCTTCACTGACTGAAGGTGTGAATTGTGGTCGCTGTTGCTCATTTAGCAGATGTTCATCACATTTACAATCACTCAATTATTCAGGTGCAAATGATTTGCTCTTATAGTAACTTAGAAAATACCATTTAATTTTTTGAGAATGCAGGAGACAATATATGAAACAAACAAAATCACGTCTTTTACGTTTAAATGAAAAATACATAAATAGATAAAAATAAAACCAATTAAAAAACTAATAACATAAATGAATTCACAAGCATACATAATGCATACCAATGACAGAAATAAGCTCAGTTAGAAAAGAAAATAGAATAGATTGTGACTATATTATATTTCAGTAACTAGTTTGCACATAGTTTAATACAACATTTAACCCCTTCACACGAAAAAACAAAATCATAATCAAATACTAAGCAACCACTGAATGTAATAACAGGCATCATTTTTAAGCTTTAAGCTTTTTAATGCTTCTAACCATTTTGATCAACTCTTAACGAGTGTTTCCTCTAAAACGGAGTGAAATAATAATCATATTTTCCCAAACTGCTGCCTTGATAAACAAAAAATAGGTGTCATTTGAAAGCTTAGAGTCTGAACTTTACAATTTGATTAACTCCAAAGTAATGCTGAGTTATTTGCTGATAAATAGTTTTCATAATTTATGAAATACTTTTTTTTAAACTATGTACTGCAGTGTGCCAAAAACATCATACAGCTCAGATAGTCATGTGTAATATGTCATTTGAAAGGTCTCACAGAGTAGAACACAACAATTGTTTTGGACTTTGGACTTTGATTAAACTTGTGCGAGTTTTTGTACGTGAAGCCCGGCAAGACCCATATGTAAAATATATATATATTTTTTTAATGTTGTTTTTTGTTTTTCTTCAAATGCTGTATCAACACGAAAAAACAGATCTATGATTGTTGAAATATGCCTTAAATGTTTGGACTTAAATTTTGTTTAATAAAAAAAGTAACGAGTTTACGTTTCACGAGCGTAATGTACAACTTCAGTCGGTTCATTTCAGTTCATTTCTGAGTGACTCGTTTAGTCTTTTGGATTTAGATCTCTCCTAATAAATAATAAAATGAATATACTCACAATCTGAAAAACAGCAGAATGAACGGCTGTGTTCCACTTCACATGTTTATGTTCCCTTCCCTCGCTCACTTCTCTTCTTCTCCTAGACTCGGATGTGTGTCATTGCTTCGGTTGCACGAGCGCCCTCTACTGGCGGAAACCGATCCCTATTAAACTATCTAACATTCATAGATTACATTAGACAACCAAGATAAGATCTGTTATCTTGGTTGAGATAATAAACTCAATGCAAGCTGTCTGATTTAGATTTCTTCCAATAAAAATAAAACCACAGCCTTTACAGTGTAATAAACAAAGTGAATTAAATCAATTAAACGTACACTAAAAAATACTATAGTAATGTATAGTAAATACTATAGTGTTTTTGAACCATACTATAGTAAATTGTAGTATACTGTATATATTATTGTATTTACAACACTTTGTTAATAAATGCTACAGCATACTGTAGTATTAACTATAGTGAACTGATAAACTGTAATAAATACTGTAGTATACTTTAGTTTTTACTACCGTAAACTGTCGTGTATTGTAATATAATATACACTATAATTGTAGAAAGCTTAGTACAGTATTGGGTAAAGTAATTTGTTTATATTACAGTTGTTATATTACCACAGCAACTATAGAATTACCACAACAAATTCATTCAAATACTTTACTGTAGTATTCAGTCAGCTCCCTAGCTTCGGTCGTGAATCAGTATATTGTGTAAATAAATGTGGCCGACTGCCTGATCAGTACCCTGACTACTGAACTAGGGAGCTGATTGAGATGCACGCTTTGTCTCTCTGTGAGAATCGGTGCGTTCCAAATGGGATATATCACCCTCCGAAGGGCACTTCGGAGTGAAAACAATCATGGCCGCCATATTGAAGGGTCGTTCCAAACCGAAGTGCTCAAAACTGGCCACTTCAAAAAAAAAAGCAGTTTTTTTTTTTACCCCTACACCCTTCATCCCTTCGAAGTTCTTACACCGGAGGGTAAACCCTTTGAAGGGATTAGGGCATAGGGATGAGCCCTTCCGAATGGAACGCAGGGTGTGTTGCTGCTGATGAGCTGATCAGCGTCAGCTGGGGCTCATCAGCGCCGCTATTTAATGTCTGTGCATTTTGCCCTGTGTTTTCAGATGGTTGGTGTGTTCGTGCAGTGTTAGTCCTGGCTGTGTTTGAGTCTCTCGTTCCTGTTCTGGATATTCCCCGTCTAGACAGTTTTGGATTAACTGTTGGACTCATGTTGGAGGACTGGTTTGCTCATTGCAGTCTCTACCAAGAAATACTTTGCCATCTGCACCCACGATGTCTGACCTGCTGCTATTTTTCTTAAACTGATATTTGCTGCATTCGCTATTGAATTCTCCTTATTTCACATGACAGTACTCTTTAAAGACCATTAACATGTAGTCAAGTATATCATATAAAGAGAATATTAACATAGTTACAATACATTTGAAATGAATTATTTAATGTATAAAAATATGTGGGCAATACATTATAAATTCATTCTGTATATATTTATCATTTTATTCTTATATTTTAAATAATTCATAAGTGTATTTTCTATGTCTGATGAGTATATTTAAAAGTGTATGAAAGATGGGTTCAAGTGGTAACTAAATACTTTTTTTAATACAGAGATAGTATGTTAAAAGCACATTTTAGTTCATATTCATGGTGTCTCAAAATAGCACAGTTGAGTACACTTAGATGTTTTTAAGATTATCTTAAGAAGTACTAAAGAAGAACTTTTAGTATATTAAGTACAAAATTAGTGCATGAAAATAGACCACTTTAAGTACATTATGGAAGTGTACTGAAATAAATTGTATTTTAGTGCACTTGTTTTCCACTTGGAATACCCAGCCCTAGTTGTTACTACTACTGGTTCATTAGCAATGTTGAATACAGTGTTAAACCTTTTGATTTAATGTAAGCTAAATTAAATCTATTCATTATGATTTTACCTAACTGTTTTTTTTTTTTTTTTCATTTTTATTTCTTACATTTCTACAATATGCAGAGAGTGATTTCAATCCAATAAAGTCTTCAATATGTTCTCAATGCATCACCTCTAAATAGCGAGATTAAAAACAATTTGTTTGTGATATGAATTATATTTATAGACTATTATTGCCGTTGTTTCACAAAATACCTCATATGTACAATGAAAATAATTAAACTCCACAAAAAACAACACATTCCTTCATAAATCATAGTGTTTTATTGCAACACACTAGTTTTCTGAACTATTATTTTTGTTACATCTGTATGAGATGGCCATGCACTGCTTTAGCGATGATGCTGACTCAAGCATTTTCACATTCTTGCATTACTGCTCAGTTCATCTCGTATACAATGTGCAATACAAGAGAGGACCAATACGGGGTTTCGTAAAACAAGCAACACTTAGAATGCAATACACATCAATTTTTGATGGTTCCCCTTGTCAAACAATCAAACTTCACTACTAATTTTAAATTACTCTTTTAAAGGTAATTCCATCTTTTGCTTAATCTGAATATCAAATTATTTATAAGTCACGGATCTGAACTTTGCTCACTTAGACACCTCCGGGCAATACTTTTTCTTATGAGCCAAAAGATTAGATAGACTGGTGAAACTCTTCCCACATGAAGAGCACTGGTGCAGCTTCTCTCCAGTATGAACTCTCTCATGATCTTTCATGTTTCTTGACTGAGTGAAGTTCTTTCCACAGTGTGAGCACTTGTACGGTTTCTCTCCAGTATGAATTCTCTGGTGTGTTTTTAATTTGTGTGATAAAGTAAAGCTCTTCCCACAGTCTAAGCACTTAAAAGGTCTCACACCAGTATGAATACTCTCATGCACTTTTAAGTAGTTCAGCTGTGAAAAACTCTTTCCACAAAAAGAACAAACGTGAGGCTTTACAACGGCATGATTTTTAAGGTGTCTACTTAAGCCTGATGCCAAAACAAATGTTTTATCACACTGATCACAGCTGAATGATCTCACTCCAGAATGACGGCGCAGATGAACATTGAGAGTGCTTTTGCACCTGAAACTCTTTCCACACTGAGTGCATATGAACGGTCTTTCTCCAGTGTGAATTCTCATGTGCACATTTAATTCCTCTTTGCGACTGAAACTCTTTCCACAGTGAGTGCATGTGAACGGTTTTTCTCCAGTGTGATATTTCATGTGCTGATTTAGGTTTCCTTTCTGTCTGAAACTCTTTCCACACTCAGAGCAGGTTAAAGATCGTTTGACTCCAGTTTTTCCAGCTTGTTTCTGTGTAAAACTCTTTTCAGTCTGTGAAACGACAGCATTTCCATCTTCCATCTTTGTGAAATGATGAGGTTTGTCTTTATTCACTTTCATCAGGTCTAAAATTAACATATTAAATTCCCATAATTCAGTAAAAGGATAAATGTGAAACCAAAATAACTACTATTCAAAATCACAATTTCGCACAAATCTAGTTTAATGTCTGTTTTCATCTTTATGTTCCTCATCAGTAATTAAAGAGAATGAAGGAAAACACCAACCTGTTTGTTCCTCTGTATCTTCATCTTTTATTCTGCAGGGTTCTTCCTTAAACTCCATCTTTACAATAGTATGTCAGTAGTTTCTCCTGGAGTAATTCCTCCTCCTTGCTTCTTCTCCTGTGGGAAGATGGGAATATTCCCCAGCATTTAAACTCTCATGAACGGCTGTGGGAGCGGCTTCACTGACTGAAGGTGTGAATTGTGGTCGCTGTTGCTCATTTAGCAGATGATCATCACACTTACAATCACTCTCAATTATTCAGGTGCAAATGTTCGCTCTAATAGTTTAGAAAAAATATACATTAATTGTTTTTTTTTTGTTTTTGTTTTTTTTGAGAGAGAGCAGAACATATGAAACAACAAACAAAATCAGATAGATAAATAGATAAATACTCCTTCAACGGTTGCATGTTACTGATGTTGATTTTAATATAAATCTTGACTTCATTTTAACATTATGTGGTACAAGTATTATTGATAAAAAGTGAAACTTTATGATTTTTGAAGTTTGAATCTTTATCCCAAATCAAACATATTTGGGGATATAGATAATGTTTATAATCTCAAGCAAAATAAGAACTTATCTTGGTTGCTTGTTTGTAATCTATGAAGGTTAGATAGTTTAATAGGGATTGGTTTAGGCCAGTAGAGGGCGCTCGTGCAACAGAAGCAATGACACACATCCGAGTCTAGGAGAAGAAGAGAAGTGAGCGAGGGAAGGGAACATAAACATGTCAAGTGCGTTCATTCTGCTCTAAATCTGCTGTTTTTCAGACTGTGAGTACATTCATTTTATTATGTATTAGGAGAAAATTAAATCCAAACTACTAAATGAGTCG